>JAHBMJ010005677.1:2434-29653 GCA_018398765.1 Chromera velia | reverse complement strand
CCCCCCGGCCGCCGGCTGGATGAGGGAGGCCTCCCCCCCGTCCGACCTGGAGTATAGCCGGATCCTGTAAAGAGGGCTGATTGCCCCCCACAGGCTGAGCAGACCGTTCTTCCCCTCTCCTATGTCCCCTATCCAACTGACCCCCCATCCCCGGAGGAGCCACCGGCAAGACCCCCGGAATCTGACCTCCCATCCCCGGAGGAGCTACCGGCACATTTCCCGGAACCTGACCCCCCACCCCCGCAGGTGGGCAGAGGAATGGGGGCAGGGGAAACTAGGGGCGGTAGTGAGGCCACGTCTGCTGGGGGATCTGAGGGAAGGGAGGGAGGTAGAAGTAAGGGAGTGAGTGTGAGAGAGAGGGTTGGGGAAAGGCCAGCAGAGGCTCTCTGACTCCGGTAGGGGGCCCGTTTGATCCCATCTGTCCTTGTCCCTCGCGGTTAGGTCTGCTCTCCCTCTGCTGCATCCTCTCCATATCCTTATCACTCATTCGCCATGCCCCTCCGGTTCCTTCCGTTCCGTCTGTCACAACTCTCCCTCTGCCTCTGTCCCCACCCTTGCTTCTCCCCTCTTCCCTCTCCCTTTCCCTGGAGGCCGAATTTATATTCCGGGTGGCTCCCCCCCGGTGAGTCAGCATGAAGTCCCTGTTCCCTCCCACATGCAACCCAGCCCCCCCGATGCCCCTCCCGACCCCGTCAATTATAGGGGGGGGAGCGTGCCCGAAGTGATTAGAAGGAGGGAGAGGGGGGCTCGGGTTCCCCCGCCCCCGTTCCAGAGTCCCCCTCATCTGGTCCTCGATTCTCCCTTGTCCATAAGCCCCACCCCCTTGGCTGAAGGGGGGGGTCGTCCGTCTGTCTCCCCTCTCCCCAGTCTCTATCCTCCCATCCCCTCTCCCCTTTTCTGGGGAAGAGCCCTGCACGAGGGATCTCTGGGCATGGGTGGGGGGTCTCTGCCCCATCGAAACCTGCAGGCAGAAGGGGGGTGAACGCGTGTTCAATGTCTTTGCAGTTCCAGCCCCCGGCCGGATAGAGAAGTGTACAGAGAGATGAGGGTCATCGAGCGAGAATTCCGAGATTGTACTGAAGAGCGGGTAAGCCCTGCAGTCATCACTAGAGAAAATGTTCGCCGCCCGTTCTGAGGAGAAGAAAAGAATGTCCCCTCCCCGAAAAGAAACGAAGCCAACCACAGAGCTCATTTCGAAGACAGGCAGCTGCCCATCTGTCTCTGCCCCCGCCCTTACTAAGACTTTATTTCCATGAATGTTCCTGAAGAATCTACTCGGGGGGGAGTTCGGGTCTGTGAGCTGCTGCTGGTCAATCTTTTTCTTTACTTCGGGGGGGGGGACTCTTCCCTCAAACCGAACGAAATCTATTCCCTCAATGATTCTTACCCTGCTTTCTCCCTCTCCTCGCAGCTCAATTCTCAGTCTGTCCATCTGTTCGGACAGTCTGCTTATCCTTACCTTCATCCTTTCTCCCTCCTCCTGGGAATAGAAACTCCTCCGCATCTCTGCCGTCGCATCCCGAAGCGCCTCCCAGATGAACACCTTCGTGACGGGGCCGTCAGAATCCATGGAGTCGCCAGAGAAGAAACGAGAAGGAAAGAGAAAAAACACGTACCTCAGGGAGAAAAGAAAGGACGGAGACGGACTACTCTGTTTCTGTGTCTTTTTTTTTCCCCAAAGGGTCACGGGCCAGTGAGATTCCTTCTGTCAGTTTGTATCAGTTAGAGGTCTGTCAGATGACCTCTAAAGAAAATCACCCGAGGCAGAACGGAAGGAGACGGAGAGAAAAAAAGATTAGAACTCCCAATCTCCTTTGATTCCCTATCTTTTCTGCAAAGGTTTCTCTCTCAGTTCAGTTCCTGCAGTTCGGTCAGTTCAATCAGTTCAATCGGTTCGGTCGGTTCATCCCTGAGGCACGACTTGTTTTCCAGGGGAGTGAAATTGCAAGTAGTAAGCATGATAAAGAAATTCAAAGAGGGGAGAAAAAGAGAGAAGAAGAACGGAGAAGCCGCACGTAGCATGCACCCCGTTCGTAGACCTGCTTGTGAAGCGCACGAGTATGAGCGCCCTGCATGCCCCCCCATACCCGTGCAGGCTCGAGCCCGTCACCTCCCACCGCCTCCCACGCTCACGCAAGGGGTGCCATCCAAGCCCCGCAGCCTGGGCTTCTTGGGGTCGTCCGTTTCGCGTTTCCCCCCATATACTTTTCGCTCACCCCCCGATATCATGTGTGTATGTGTGTGTGTGTGTGTGTATGTGTGTGTGTGTATGTGTGTGTGTGTGTGTGTGTGTGTATGTGTGTATATATATGTGTGTATGCCTGCATCACCGTACCTTCGTGTGAGTGACTAATGAAAAGCAACTGGAAAGTAGACCTGTTTGGGGCTGAATAGTTTTGAAACGGCCATACATCTCGTTTTTTCTTTTTCTGTGGACCTATACAATACAGTATAGTTCTGTACGTATGCTACGTATGCTTTGATGCTATTGAAGCTGCAAATTTTCATATACAGTGTTAAATATCACATATATGACATTTGATGTCATTTTTTGTATGATTGTCTCAATAAATTATGGCACGTCTAACTTAGTGTCACTATATCTGACCCTCGGCTTTCCTAAGTCTTCAAGTTATCTACATTTTAAACAATGTTCCTTTTCTATGAAAAAAAAATAAAGTTTTACAAAAAAAAATCATAATAAAGCTGAGAGAGTGAGTAAAGTAAATTGTAAAGACGGCATAGATTTGCAAATCGAAAAAATGGAACAGTTTAAATATTTCAGTCGGACGTTCTGACATAAATTCTGCTAGGAATCCTATAGCAATCATAAAATATCATAGTATATAACCTAGGTGGTTAAACAAATTTTAAACGCCCAATCAATGGTACTCAATGGCCGTTATGGTTAGTAATTGTTAGTCGTTTTTTATGAGCCGCTCAAACATTTTTTAGAATATATCCTATTGAGATCTTCTTTTCATAACATTTCCAATTAAACGTTATTGAATGTCTAAACATCTTAAAATGTCTGTCAAAATATAAAATATATGTTTCGTTTACTTTTCAGCATTTAACCTCACAGTTCAAGTTTCATAAAATTTAGAGTAAAATGACCTTTTTTTTTTGATAATCATTTTTTGTTGTTATTGAAAAAAATCTAATTCAGTTGAAAGCTTTCTGCAAGAACAAGGTAGGGCAGCGACGCCAGGAGTCTGCCACAGCTTGTATACTGTACCTCATACATTAATTGCAATTGGATTGCATTGGGTAATCCAACTAATGAAGAGTCAAAAGTATAGGATTTTATAGGAAAAATTCAAAAAGTAATATTTTTATTCAAGTATTTTTTAGATTCGAACTTGAGAATGCTTTTTAATCCGAACTTTTTAGATGTTTTTGAAACAAAATCATCTCGTTTAAAAAAAAAAAAACTTAAGCGTCACAAACCATTTTTTTTTTTGTTATCATTTTTTTTCTTCCACTTTAAAAAATGACCTCATTTAAAAGTATATTTTTGAAAGTTTCTTGGAAAGTTTAGTGATTTAAGTTTTTTTTCAATAACTAAGATATTGTATGCACTGGCTGATTCTGTGTATGGTAGTCTCATTAATTGGTAGGAGACTTGCATGCGGAGGACTCTACCAAAAGTTTATCTTCAAAACCAGTTGGCATAATAGTATGCATGCTTTCACTAAGTTTCGACTGGGTTTTATTTCAGCATGATTCAATTGCATTAAACAGACTAGTTAACAGAGCAGAAAGAGTGCATGCAATCAATTGAAATTACAATTCATTAAATTCAAACTTCGTGCAATCCGGATCGGGACAAGAAAAAAGTGAATATTTAATTTAAAATTATAATTTCTAATATAATTCATAAACGAGAATTGACTTTAGTTGTTTTTTTTTTCTCTATGATAGGCCTAGTATATTATAGTATTATAATTTTATATGGATAGGATATCGCAGGATAAAATATGTGTTTCACTTTATTTCAGTTACGTACTAAAACGTAAAAATGTGTTTGATATGTGTTTAATAAAATATTAAACATATATTTAAATATAAATTTGAAACATATAAAATTTTGTTTCAAACAGACTTGAAAAGTTAAAAATCTGTTTGATAAAATTTTAAACATATCCAAACATAAATTTAAAGGATACAAATTTTGTTTGAAACAGACCTAAAAAATTAAAAATCTGTTTGATAAAATTTCAAAGATATCTAAACATAAATTTAAAATATGAAATGTTGTTTCGAAAACACCTGAAAAGTTTGGATTAAAAAGTCAAGTTTGAATCTAAAAAATACTTGAATTTTTTAAAATAATTTTCTTCTTTCATTCTTTTTTAATATGTTATTATTGGATATAGAAGCATTTGTGTCTTTTTGCTAGCTTGCCACACCAACACCGCTCTTTCTTCCTTCCAGGCTTCTTCTTGGGCGCTGCAAGTTTCTCCACACACTCGGTACTGTATAGAGTATAGCATTTGACGTGAAACTCTCAATACTCAGGGTGGCGATGCCTAGGCCTCCCAGCTGCAACTTGCTCTTTTGAACTAGGAATAGAAAGAAGATTCTCTCTGTCAACTGTACAAACAGAGCTTCCTCCACATTCATGGAGGGGATCCCAATATCGGAAGCACAGCAGGCAAGACTGTGCCCACAAAAGAGGAAGTCTCTATGTCCATACTCGTTCTTCACCTTCCATCATATGGTTTCTCCACCCAGGCCCAACAGCAAAAACTTCCCCTACAGTTTCCATAGGTAGACTGTCTTAATTCCTGCAATCAATAAGCAAATCAAAAACTAAAATCAAATATGCATTCAATTTTATTTAAAAGAAGAAAACCTGTAAAGAATGCTAGCTGACCGTAAGATTAGGTCCACACAAGAAAGAACCTCCCACTGCAGTCTTGTCAAACGGCATGGAATGATGCCCATCTCGCCCCATAATCCATTGATAAGCAAACATGCTCATCAACCAGTCCGTTTCCACATCAGCAGCTTCATATTCATTCTTTACAATGACAACTACAAATACCTGAACTGTCCTTGTGCATGCAGAAGTAAAGATTCTGAAGTGAAAAGGCTTCTGGAAGTAACTGTTGTCACCTGGAGGCACAATGTGCACTGACAGGTGTGGTAATAAAGGAAACCCAAAAACTCTTCCCTTTACAACTTCTATTGCCCTTGCTTCCATTGGTGCCTTCTTTGCGTCAGAATATATTTTCACTATATTCTTTTGAGTCTCATGGATGGTCACATAGTTCACTGTCCATCCAGCTTTGACCACCTTATCAGATAAAGTGCTGCTGTGCTGTTGCAAATGAGATTCAATACTTGCAATCGATAAGAAAAAAAATCTGAACTCCTCTCCCACCCTTTTCTCCTCTGCAAAATGGGCTCATGCCCTTGTTGCCCAGTCAGAAAGCATCCCTCCGTTCCCGTTTTGTCTTTAAGACAGGCGTCATCAACAAAAAAATTGAAATTCTGTTGCCATTTTCCTCCCTTCTGACTCTTTTCACACATGCATTAGCTTTTAAAGCATCCAAAACTGCTGTATTTTCATCTCAATCATAGCCGGTAATCTTCGTAAAATATAGGGGATCTCAACTCCAGTCTCCAATTTATAAGATGCCTTCTGTCTAGAAGACGTCATCCTGTCATGCAAGTCAAACAAAGGAAAAAACAGAAGAGAGTATCTTCGAGACGTTGTCATCTGTTGTTGGAGTGTTCAGTCAGTCAAAGCCGCCGCATAGCTGTCTACGCGATGCATGCATGCGTACACATACTTGCTAGGCTACTCCGAGCCACAGCGCTGTTATTTTGAACTCAACGCTCTCATGCAATGACTCTTCATGAGTTGGATTACTTAATGCATGGTGCATGCGCCGAAGATGGCGTGTGGCTTTCATTTCATGTACGTGCCAGGACGCCGCAGACATGCGCGGGCCATTCCATCGTTTTTGTTAAGGCATGGAATTACCGTACAACTGTGTACATATAGCAGCCATGCAGGTGTGTGGATATGTGTAGACTTGGTTAAATGCTTCTAGCAGAATGAATCTTGGTGTTACTTGGTATCTGGTTGCCCATGCGTAGCGTTGCATATCATTTTTCTTGTATCAATGACTTTGAAAACATTTTTCTAGATCTCTAACAGTATATTTTCTAACATAGTCCAACAGTATATAACAGTATATTTACTGACAGCTTTTATTAGACATTGTTAAGAAAATCGTACTAGAACCAACCAGTGTCACACTAAAATAGAAGGGGTAAGAACACAATTAAAGTTAAAAGTAAAATACTAAACACAAAGTGAGTTACTCAATTAATTAATTGTAATTAATCGATTGTCATCAATTAATCAATCAATCCTTGTTAAACTGTCGATATTACGATTACTAGCTTTCTATCCCGGTTTGTTAATGACTGTGAATTGAAAAAAAACTTGAAAAAAGAAATAATTTGTCCACAAACAGTTATGACTAGTAATATAAGCAGTAATATATTGTCCATATCTATTTGAATTTATTTCTAAGTGAAGATATTTATAAAAAAATAGCTGTTAACTGGCAGCATATAAAAGCTTGACACCTGGAGTCGCATTGGAGATCATGGTCAACGGTTGGTGGCTCAGACACGTACTGGTTCTGCCGGTCTACCACGCTTGCTTTGGGCACGACTAACCAGAGAAGACTGCGAGCCATTGAAACAGATTCAGCTGGACTGAAAAAGGGCCCGCCTGAAACAATTCGATCACCAAACCAGTCAATCAGGGACCACAGGGAGCATCGTGATCCAAGAACACGGGTGGTTGGCTAAACAATTGTCGTAGAAGAGGAAGAGTCCACGTGTCTCTTGATCAGCGCATTCAACCTGCAGACCGGTTGGAAGGGGGGGGGCAACAGGAATGAAAGATTTCTTAAAACGTCTGGCACTTCACGAGGTCCGCTCTCTTACCCCTTTGCTCATGTCACCTATGAAGAAAAAGCTTCTCTTCCAATGGCGGCACCCTTCCGTCAGACGGAAATTCACAATCAATGGAGATGCGATAATTTGAACGAAGAAAACACGCGTATCACCCGTTCCTTCAGACAGACATTCCATAAGACCTGATGCAAGCAGGCAGAGAGAAACCCAATTATCCATTTATCAAGACAATTCATTGGGTGCGGAATGTCTCTGAGGCCCTTATGCCGCCCTCCTCTCCTTGGTCTGTCAGACCACGGGTAAGAGGATAGACCTGAATCGACTCACCGATCGATTTGCCTTGTCAGCCTGTCATTCCGTCGTCTCTCTGCCTCCAGCTCCTCCTTCAATTTCAATTTGCCCGCAGCCTCCAGAAGGAAACTGCGGTTCGCTTCTTTCAGCCGACGCGCGAGGGAGACGGGGTCGCCTAGAGGAGTAGAGGTCCCGGAGACGGGTCCGGAAGGCGGGGTTGCGGCTGAGACCGCGGACACAGGCGCAGCCGGAGCGTGCAGGGGTGGCAAGGCACTCGTGTGGGCTTGCCCCCCATCCACAGCTGTCGGAGATAAAGAGGCCAACAACCTTTCTTCCTCTGCATCTCTCTCTGTAACCGTCTCAGCGCTCCTCTCTCCCAGACTGAGGCTATCCTTCCTCGGTCTGATTCTCCCTCCTGCTGCAAGGACTGCGGCCGGGCGGTGTAGGGGGGCTGAGCCGGGAGAACCTCTGGACCCTCTTCTCTGTCTCTTGTTCTCATCCGACTTCTGCTGACGGGGGTGGTCAGAAGTGCTCGATAGGTCATCACCCCCGTCAACCTCTACCTCAACAGGCAGGGAAGACAGAGCAGGGAGACAGATCTCCCCTTCTTCCCTTCTTTGAACTGGAGGGGAGGAGACGGAACACGACAGGGGCGGCAAGGCACTCGGTGGCCTTTTTCGTTGGCTTCCCCCCTCTTCCTCTCGTTCTCTTCTCTGTTGCACATTGGCAATTGCTCTCTGTGCTGCCGCAGCTGCGACTCTCCGGGGGTCATTGAAATCCCCCCCCTTGGATATTCGGAGAGCGTTGGGGTCTCCTTGGTGTTCCTCTGCTTCTGCCTGGTGAGAGGACCGAAGTCTCTCGGCAAGAGGAGGGGGGGCACTTCTGCGAACTCCAGAGGCCGAGGAGGCGGCAGACGCACGGTTGTCTGCTCCTGACTGAAGAAGACACCCAGCTTGCGGGTTGATTCGGGGAAGGAAACCGGAAGAACGCTGGGGGGAGATGCTGCGGTCCGTTTCCCTCTCCCGAAATCCCTCCTCTCTCTCGTGCATACCGGCAGGAAAAGAGGGCTGATGAAAATGCTCCGCTGGGGGGAATGTTGTGTTGAATGGGACAGAAGATCTCTCTCTTTCCCGTTCCCCCCCTTCATGCAGACCGTCTCCCTTATTCCCTCCCCGTCTCCTTCCACTGCGGGATCGAGAGACGGACAGGCGCATTGCCTCCGGATCTGTGTGCCTTTCTCTTCTGCCCTCCCTCTGCACAGCAGAAGAGGAGGAAGACGAGGAGCCGTTCCGAGCTGAGGCCCCAAAGGAATCCTCAAAGAACCTCTGTACTGCCCGAACAGAGAGAGACGGGCAGACAGCGAGAGCGTCAGACAAAAGGAATTCTAGACCAGAGGAGGAAGGTGAGGAGGCACTACTGGATTCTTTCATCATCCCTGCTGAAAGAGAATGGCTGGAGACCCTCGAAGAGAGGTGCCACAGGACCCGGTGGAGAGTCAGGGAAGCCACCCTTCCCTCGTCTTCTCTTTCCGTCCAGGTGCGAAGAGTCTCCACAATCTGCACACACACACAAACACACACACACACACACACACACACACAGAGAGAGAGAGAGAGAGAGAGAGAGAGATTTCATTTTCAAATAGAGAACGCAAAATGGAACTTCAATTCATTTCGCCATGGTTTTGCGAAAAACGGAAGACTCTGTTTCTGCCCATTTCCTGCCCTTCCACATTCTCCCAAGTTGGCAGACGCAAAGCAGAGAAACTCTTTCCCGCATTCTCCTCTTTGCCTTTCTCATCCAATCACCGACCTTCAGAGCCGAACTTTTGGCGCCTGGAGTTCCCACAGCCCCTCTGCACCCCTTCTCCTTCTGGCTCCCATTCTCCATCCACCTCTCTCCCTCCTCCCCCGCCTCTTCTTCGGATGTTCCAACCACACGCAGGCCCAAAGCAACCATCAAGAGAATCGCCTGGAGCCCCAACCTTCCCCCCTTCTCCGGTCCTCCGCCTGAATTGGACTCTTCTCCTTCTCCATTCTCCTGTTCCTCTCCCTTACTCCTCCCAGAGAGAGAGAACAAAAGGGAAAGGTCACAATGATCCACAACATCGGCCAACCACAAGAGAAGAACATCCAAGAGAGACCGCGTGCGCTTCATGGAAGAAAACGCCCTTTCCCTCTCCCTACTAGGTGCCCGTCTCCTGGTTCCGTTGCTCTTCCCATCCGGCCCCCCTGCCTCACCTGTCTCCCCTCCACTTCGCACGTCCTTCGCCACTGCGCCCAGCAGCAGGGCAAGAAGCGTGACCCACCTCTCACCCACCTCCTCCACGTGCCCACCAAGCGCACCCACACCCACAGAGCCTGTAGTGAGAGACCACAGCAGCCGTGCCGCTTCGTGGCGCTCCCGTCCGAGACAGGCAAAGAAGAGAGATGGACCCCAGGCCTGCATGCGTGCGTCAATGAAGAGGAAGGGAAAGACAGGAAGGAGATATGGAGAGAGAAAGAGAGAGAAGACAGAACACGCTCGGGAGAAAAGGAAAAATTTCTCGTGTTCCTGTGTCTTTCTTTGCTTTCACTCCCTTTTGCCTTTGCATGTCTGCCTTCCTTTCTTTCGCATCTCAGGACATTCATTGTAAGTTTCAGTGAGTGTGTATGAGTGTGTGTGTGGGGGTGAGTGGTTGTGTGTGTGCGTGTATCTGTATTGACTGTATCTCGGGTAATCGACGGGCCCTTCAATATTTCCTCCCCCCTTCCTTTCTTTACCTTTTTCCCCATCCATCTATGAGATTCACAGCTAACCTTTGCCAGTACGTCCTTGCATCGATCCGAAGCAGAGCCGATCATTTTCTCTGCAATCAAAACGACCTGTCCCCTCTCTGCGTCCCCAACACCCCCCCTCCTCCCTCTACACAAAAGTGAAGCAAAACATTCGACTAGCGAACCCACGCACTCCACTCCCCATGTCAGCTCACGCCCCTCCGAATCAACTAGCACTACTGCTGCCTCCCGCATCGCACGCGCCTCACTGAACACCTCCACTGCACGGCAGACTGCACCCAGGCCCCCTGCGTGGGCACTAGCGCCATGCCGGGGCTCCACCTGCATGAAGGTCATCAGAGCATCTAGAGCCTCAAAAAGGGACGCATCTTCCTCGTCTCTCTCTCCCTCTGCGGGGCGAGTGTTGCCCTCTCGGTCCAATTCTTCGGTGGCTTCTGCAATCCGGTCTGCGGTTTGTGCCAGTTTGGGAAAGAGGGACAGGGGAAAGGGGTTGACAGAGAAGGACGGGAGAGGAGCAAGAACTGTGAACCCTTTCCCTTGTCCAATGTCGTTTTCGTCCCCCAAAGCCTCTCTCCCGGGTTCGGCAGACACTTCTTCATGAGAAGGTAACAAAGACGCATTTGTTGCCAAATCAGCAGCAGGGTCTGTGGGCACGGGGGCAGAATCTTGTGCTGGTGCATCCCTCATCCCTCCGCAAGGGGCGGGGTGAGGATCGTCAGGATCATGTCCAAGTTCGTCATTGCAGTCTGACAGGTCGGGGAACGTTGGGGGATCTTTCGGATGAATTTGTCCTCCTTGGGAAAGAGGAAGGGAGCCCTGACGATCCTGTTGCCTGATCGCAGTGAGAGGCGTTTTGCTCTCTTGCGACTCTCCCTCTTCGTCTCCCTCTGCAGTCGGTAAGGACGTTTCCTTGACCGTCTCTGTCTCGATATGGGGAGTGTGCGGTACAGACTGCTCCTGCTCTGTTGGCCTCTCCTCCCTCTGGTCCCCCCCCTCCTCACACGAGACCGCATTCAGGGCCTGTTGGGAACTTGAGATCCCTGGGGAGCGCACAGTGTGGAATTCGGGTGAGTTGGGGTGAGGGGAGAAGGACTGGCCTTCCGAGGGGGGGGGGTGGATCTGTGCGACTTCTTCCCTCTGTACAGCTTCTTCTTGGTCTCCCTCCTGCTTTTTCTTCTGTTCTGCGTCATCCACCGCCATCTCCAGGGCGTCCATGCCCCTGCTGATGGAGAATGCGAGACGGGAATGGGATCGGTCGGCATCCCCCCGGGGGGCAGGGGAGGCGAGGGCAGTCTCAATGACTGTCTCTGTGAGCTCTCGTAAAAGGGATAAGAGGGACCGGGGGGAGGATGTCAATTTGGTGTGGGAACGCACTAGAGAGGGGAACAGAGGGTGGCTTCTGACACTCTTCTCCTTACTATTCTGCGTCTCCTTCCCCTCTTCTATCTCTCTCAAAAGAGGCGGCACTTGTACCTGACTCAACAAAAGTTTCGACCCAATTGCCTCCGTCCTCTCCCGCAACCTGAGCACCCATCTCATCAACGTCTGAAGACTTGCAGAGGCATCTTGAGGGTCTGTGGTGCACTCTGCTGACGCACGCACATCGAGAAAGAAGAGAACAAAACAAACCGCAGGCCCCAGCCACTCCTCAGGCAAAGGCACTGAGGAGTCGAGCAGACCTCCGAAGGCCTTGGAGAGCCCCGCTCTGTTCGCATCCAACGAGGCGAGGTCGAGTGCCACAAGGAGGGCGTGGCTGAACGCGACTTCGTTCTTCTTCTGCTGACGCAGAACCAAGGCCTGCAGAAGTTCAGAAACATGAGCAACATGTTCAGTCATGCAATCTTTTTGGCGGACAAGTTCACCTATTGCTGCCAAAAAACAAGTGAGCCAAGGAAGCGGAGGTGCCGAAGGCACAGCCTACACTCACTATCTGCAACACGCGTACGAGAGAAAGTGAGCAAAAATTCCGACGGATAAACACTTCGAGAGAGAGCACGAGCCTAGGTTTATCTTCTGCCCACCTGGTCACGCTCCGTTGTCTTCACAGACTCTGAATAGACGCTGCCGATGAGAGCCCACAGCAGACTCAAAACGCCGCCTTCCGGGACCGTCACACCCCCGGGAGGGTTTCCCCCTGCAACACACGCCTCTGCCTCGAGGAGCTCGACTACTAGGGGGAAGAGTCCCTCCCTCGCTTGGGATGCAGCGTCTTTCTCCTTTGAATTCTCTTTCCCGGGGCACTCGGGGAGGGCTTTCCGGGACTTGTGCCGTTTGAGGGCCTCTAGCCAGATGCGGTTGAGTGCCTCGGAGGTTGAGTCGAGAACTCTTTGAAGCTGTGTTGGACCTGCGCACTTCCCTCCTCGCCATCCATTCATTTGCACAACTCCCTCCTCTCCCTCTTTCTCTCTCTGCCTGTTCTTTTCCTCTAGCTTTCTCTCTTCCTGCCTGTGCTCTCGCGCCACCACTTTACACTGTTTGAGAACTAGAGAAAGAATTCTTAGCCCCCTGTCAACTTCCGAGGCAATCAACTGCTGTCGGTCGGCCTCTTTCTCCCTCCCTGTCCCATCAGATACATTGAGGCTGAGTGCGGATGAGCGGATGCACACACACACCTGTGCAGCCGCCTCTCCAACGAGTAGTCGGTGCTCTGCAAATTTCTCTGGGCCTTTCGCAGCGGCAATGCGCTTTGCAAAAGGGGTGTAGTCGGCTTTCTTGACGGTCAATGGAGCCTGCAGAGACTCCTCCAGCACAGACGCAGCAGAAGCGTCACACCCCGCACTGGCACTACTGCCAAGGGGTGTCGGCACAGATCCTCCATGTGCACCGACTGTGTGCTGCTTTTCCCAGCGGGCCTGCCGGAGCGACCGGATAGACGCGACGTTCGACGAACAGACAGGAGAAGAGGGGGGAGGTAGAGCGCGGGCAGATACGGCAGAGGACAAACTTGAGGGGCCTCCCACGTCTCCTGCCTGCCCCCCTCCGTCTCGGCCAGGGGGGGGACGAGAGACGATGACTGCAAAGCTCTCTGAAGTTGCTCTTGCAGCCACTGCAGCAGGAGAATTGTGTTCTGCAATCGAAGCTTTGTCCGTCCTCCCTTCCATCCACCCTTCTGCTGTCTTTGCAGCTGGTGCCTTTGCTCCTCCCTCTTCCTGGGCCGGTACTGCCTCTCTCTCTTTGGAATGAGCCTCGGCCTCCTGTCTCTCCCTCTCCCGATCTCTTTCCCGACGCTTCTTTGCAAGCAACGCGCCTGTGTGGCGACGCGCTTCCTCCACCGCCTCTGCAGTGGAGACACCCCCCTTACCTACTCTTGGGGCGGGACGGCGGCCCGGCCCTCCATCTGCCGCGGAGGCAGTTCCACTTCCCCCGTCACCTCTCGAAGGGGGTGGGTGGGGGTGCAGCGATCCTTTTGCGACTGGTTTCTCGTTTGGTCTTGGAGAAACCTTGCTGCCTGCTGCTTTGTGTATGGGATGGGGGGCTATTTGCTCCCTGGATGGATGCTTCTGTTTCCCGCTGGCCGCATGGGGGGAAGGGGAAGGGGGTGAGCGCTTGGGACTCCTGGGAAGGACTGTCTGCTCAGACACAGGAGAGGCCCTTATGGGATTTGTGCCTCGAACTGTCGGACCTGGAGGCGGAGTCTCAAGGGAACTGCGTGGTCTTTCCAAAGGGGGATTCCTGCCTTCTTGTGCGTTTGTGCTTTTATCTGGGCTTCTGTTCTCGTGCGTGTGTGGGTTCACGAGATGATTCGGTTCTCCCGCTGTGTGGTGTTCATCCTCGTCTCCTATTCTTGATGGTGCTCTTGTGCATGGAGGCAAAGGGAGAAAACGAGAGGTTCCTTCAAGTTCATTCGAGGCAGATGGACAACAAGAACTGCTGCTTGCCTGAGAAGGATTGTGAGATGCTACACGTCTCGACAAAGAGGGCTCTTGCTGCTGCTGGTGTGAAGGGTCTCGATGATGCGGGGGAACATGAATGTCCTTCCCCCCATTAGTCCCGACGGTGCTGTAGGGATCAACAGAGTCCCCAACGGTCGTCTCCGATGTCTGCCGTCTTGCAATCTGTGCAACACGTCCTACGTGGGCTTGGATTTGTACAGGGTCCGCATGGGGGGGACCGGATTCAATGGGAATACCTGGTTTTTCAATGGAACCGCCTGATACTGCCGGCTTTCTTTCTGCTACTTTGGGCATCTGAGGCCTCTGCGGTCTCTGGCGGGACCCCCCCATGCAGCCAGGACCTGGGGCGTCAACAGCAACAGGAGCCTGTGAACGTGACGCCTTGGTCTCTTGTCCTTGTCCCTCCACTTCCCCCCGTCGTGACCCAGGAGAGCTCACAACGATACCATTGTCAGGCAGGGGAGGTGCCTGCACAGAGCTCAGGTGCTCTCTGGAGACAGCTTCAGGGACGTGTCTGTGTCCATTCTCACGTCTGCCTGGTGTTTGGGGAGGGGAGTATTCTTCTTCGTCTTCCTCACGGTAAGGGGCCTCTCGCAGGGGGTGCCGATCGGGGCACAAATCTGCCCCCGTGCCTGTGTCGAGAGTTGAGGAGACTGCTGCGTCGGCAGCGAGAGACGATTGGAGTCGGGCAAATGCGTCAGATCGGTGTACGACACGTCCATGGATTTCATGACTCTCTCCTTCTTCTTGTGGGTCTCTGCACCCATTTTGGGGCACGTGCACATCTCCGTCTCCTTCTTTGATCGTATTTGAAGAAGAAGAAGAAACAGGAAGAGCCTCTACCCTTGCCTGAACCTTCTCCTTTCCGTTGGACAGTGCCGTGGCCTCGTTGGCAGTCACGGCGTCCATCAGGACAGAAAAACTCCTTTCTCTTACTGCACCTCCATGTCCATTCTCGCCTTCCTGCTCGTATCCTCTCTCTGCTGTATCGTCTCCACACAGATGTGAACCTCTGTCTCTTTCTCCCTCCTCTTCAGAAGCATCTGCAATCATCCTATCCGTCTGCTTCTCCATTGCTGCTCTGTGCAAATCTTTATCTTTCTCTGCCTGCAAGCTCTTCTTTTTGGGAAGAGACGGAGGAGGCAGAGCCACGAGGAAAGCAGACCGCCTCCGCTCAGCATCCCCCAACGATGCACACAAAGCGGTGGCTGCTCCCCGAACCTGCAAACACGACATAAACAGAGTGTGTGAAGTGCACGGACAAGCACTTGCTCACCTCCAGTGACACGCAAACTAAGAAGTATCAGGAGAAAGGACCTCAAACGCCCTCAGACAGCCAAGATTCCACGCACTTCACTCAATGCCTCAATGATCACTCTCAAAAAGTACTTTGCGCTCCTCAAGCTTGCACTGAACACCACGAGAGATCCTGTATTGAACGTCTCTAGAGAAAAAGAGCCTCGCAGTGGCCTCTTTTCAGACTGTTTTCTATTCTTTCAACCCCCCTCTATCTCAGGCTCACAAGCCGGCAGTTGACTGACCTCTGCCACCTGATCAGTCTTAGCCACCTGAGAGAGAGCCTTTCCACATGCAGCCGTCTGCAGAGCGTGACACAGAGTCCCGACCGTATCTGCCACCATCGCCCTCTTCGTGTCGCCCTCTTGCAGCCTGTCCTCTCTCTCCACAGACCTCTGCCCCCCCCGACGATTCAGGCCAAACGGCGCAAACGCAAACGACCCCAACACCGCCCTCACACAGTTCCCCCCCCCCGACCCTGCAGATTCGGGGTCGATCACTGCCCCCCCAGAGGGACCCAGAGGTTCCCCTCCCAAAAGACTCGAGGCACCCTTCAGCAACGAGAGGGCCATGGAGGCGCCTTGGAGACGCACCTGCATGAGGAAGGGAGGGCACAGCATTTCACCAGAGGTCAGCACAAACGTCACACACACATACACACACACACACACACTTACTTTCTGAAAGGTTGTCCTGTTCTGACTGAAAAGAGAGAGAGGTCCCATAGTGCCGTCGTCATGCGGGACAAAGAACTCAAATCGAGATTGATCCGCTTCTCTCTCCCAAACCATCTTAGCATTTCACAAAATAAAATGCTATCGTCTGCCCCCTGTTTCCGTCTGAAGCCACGCCCCTACCTGTGCACTTCTGTGCGTGAGGATTGCCCTGAAGAGATGCTGGAGACGTGCACTGTCAACCTGTCCGCATGCAATCAAAGCAAACAGACACCTCGAGGCCGCATCCAGAATTCGTGGCCTCCGAGTAGCGAGCAGACTCGCGATCGCCACACAAAAACGGTCTATCTGGACAGGAGACCATCGAGGCATCTCCGGGCAGAGACTGAACGAAAGAGGACCATCAGCAGTAGACCCCCGTCCACTGCCCCCCTTTCCGCTCTTGCCCTTTCTGACCGCACCGTCCACTGACTGGCCCCGAAAGGCCGAATTTCCCCCACCCGACGTTCGATTCACACTTCCGATTTTCCCCATACTTCGAGAACGCCTCCCCGACCCTCCTCCTTTGACTCCGCTCTTGTTCGCTTCTTCTCCCGCACGCACTCCTCCATTCAATCCCACATCCTTCATTTTCGACCTCTTCCACTCAGAGAGGGCTTTTACCCTCACACCCGCTGGAGCGAGGACCCCGCCCGACAGGAGTGCGAGTGCGCAGAGACATTCGAGGGCGGCCAGCGACACCTTATGGTTCATGTCTTCTACCGACTGCAGAAGGAATTGAGGGCAGAAGCCAATTAACATGGGGAAGACAAAGAAGCATTCGAGGGAGACGGGGAGTCAAACACTGAACGGAATTGAAAACGACCAAACACGTTCAGCCGAAATGGGCATGCAGATATGTAGGGATCCGTCCAGCAGAGCACTCAAAGTAGACAGAAAGACTCAGCAGAAGAGTAGAGCTTCCCTCTTTCCACAGATTGATTGCGTTACTGACCTCCACTACCACTGAGACCACTTCCTGCAGAGTCCTCAGTTCTCTCTCCTTCCCCCCTCCCACCTGAACACCCACGCCCTCAGAAGAAGAGGAGGAAGAAGAAGAAGAACCGGCACCTCGACGAAGAAGACCAGACAGGCCCTCGTGAAGTCTTGACAAATGACTGCTCCGATCCTTCCAATTTGAGGCCTGCAGATAGGAGGATGATGCAGGGATCCATCAGTTTGGATTTCATTGGATCTTTTCAAAGAATTCTACGAGCATCATATCTGTCCTGAAAAAAAACCACCAGGCAAATTGAAGCCTCACGGTACTCTACGGAGGGCATCACCCCCCTCTGTATGTCGTTGCCTTGCGACTGGAGGAACCTTCAAGGCAACACTCCCCAAATTTCACTCATAAACACACGCTACATCTCGACCTAGCTACGTACCTGGAATCCAGAGTAGAACCCTCCCTCGTCCTCGAACCCGGTCATCCACTCCTCAATGGTCTCGGCCAGAAGAGAGAGACCAGACACAGGGTCGGGGGTTTGGTGGGAAGAAGAAGAAGAGGAAGAGGAAGACAAGGAAGAGGAGAAACGGGAGTTGCCAACGACCTTTCGGGTCCTCACGTCACCCTGCCCCTCTCTCGCCTCGCTAGTCCTGTGGCCCACGGACACATTCTCACCTCCCGCACGCCCCTTGCCCCCCCCCTGAGGAAGCCCTCCCCGGACCGCCACCGTGGACGAATTTCGCGACATTCCCTGCACACAGACAATCAAGTCATATCAGGATTTGGACACAGCAAAGCAAATTCATTACAGTCACAAAGAAGAGAGGGAACGGCAGGCACGACAATGAAAACAACAGAGAGCCTGCAGATAGAACAGAAAAGAGACGCATTCTCCGAGGAAGATGGCGACTCAAAACGCCCCTAAAAGCCCTCCTCTGTCATCGAAAGAAATATCCCAACATTTGACCAAAACGACTATGTCTGCGGAAATGAACACCGCTCGTACTCCATAGACGAACGCCCAGAGCCAGTGAATGCCCTCCCCCCCTGTGCCATTTCGTTCCCTTCCCCCCCCCGAGTCCCACCTGTTGCGCAGATGGTTCAGGAAAGAGGCACAGGAGTTTTCCTGCCGGCCCACTTCCTTCTCTTGCGAGTGCCTCTGCCTCCGCCTGTGCCTCCTCCATCTCTGCTTGCAGAGCCTGCCATCTTTGTTTGGAGATCTCCGGGTGACTGCAGACGCCCACCTCAGCCAGGAGCACCCTCGGGCGGTCGGAGACGCGAGCGGCCAGAGAGGAAAGGAACTCAGACGTCTGCAGACAGACAGACAAACATAAGGAGACCAGAGACAGCGGAGAATGTGAAGATGAGGCAGCCTCAAGTGCTCTTCTCTTGCCTTTTCTTCTCCTGTTGGCGTCATTCTCTGAAAAAAGAAAACGGATTCAATTGACAGAAAGCCGCAACGAATCTGGATGGAACCCACGCACGCAGGTGGGAAGAAGGCAGGGAAAGAAAGGGGGGGGAGAACGCGACAAGAGAGGACCTCTGCATAGAAGGGAGTGCGTGCGTCATCTTCAACTCACCGCCGTCCTCACATGAACAGACGCAGCCACAAGAGCATCTCCACAGGCAGAGGCAACTGTTCGAAGGTCACCAGCAGACACCGCGCCCCGTCTGCATCCGTGCTCAGGACGTACAAGAGAAAAGACAGACGAATTGAGATCATTCAGGCCCACAGAAACAAAAGGCCCACGTCTGAAAAATGTGCGGAAACAGAAAGAGCGTCTTGCGCGGAATGAAAACAAGCGCGCAGACCAAGCGTGAAGATGATAAAATAGAGAAAGAGAGAGATAAAGGGAAAGAAGGAAAATGGAGTCAATCAACTATCGCAAAGTAGGACGGCGACGTGATTTGCACATCAACCGACGCAAAGGCAGAAATCACGTTAGAAAGAATCACGAATGAGCAAAAATGCCCCTCCCCACTCCTGAGAGACCCATTCTGAGAGAAAGAGCAAGGAAGAGGAGACAAGAGGAGAGACGGACCCGAGGAGATCTTTGGCGAGCGTGAGTGCGGCAAGGGCAGCTCTCTCATTTTTCGTTTTTATCTGTCCTGAAATTCGCTCCTTCAGTCCTCTCTGCGTGTTCTCAATGGAGGAGAGGGGGGGAGAAAGCAGCATGAAGAGAAAGAGAGTTGACTCGGAAGATGCGAACAGAGAAGGAAGAAAGAAAGGACAGAAAGAGAAAGAGAAAAACGACGAGAAAACCGCAGAGGAAATCAGGAGCACCTCTCTTCCTCGCCCGGCGACAAACAACTCGACAAAAATGAGGAAATGACTCGACAGAATATGAGTCCCGTCATTGAGAGACACACGAGGGCTGTCACAGATTTACGCAACGGGAAGAGAAGTCAACAGTAAAGACGAACCATTACTTGTGAGGCAGCGGAGTCGCCTGTCTTTCTGTTCGCGCAGAGTGCCGCGCAGACGTCTGCCACTTTTTGTCTCGTCTCATCGCTCTTTGTCTGTGCGTGAACGTCCACCAGCAGTCTGAGCGCCTTGGGGGACAGTTCCGACGATCGGTGCTTAGCGAAAGTCTGGAAGAGCAGAAGGGCCTGGAACAGACACTGAGGGTGTTTGTCCTCCAGCAGGGAGGGCAGAAGGGAGGCTGCAATTAAAGGAAAAAGGAAGAAAGAAAGAGGACAAGAAAGTTCAATAGCTGGGAGGTTTAGGAGAAGGCTTACACAGAGTCGCAGCAGATGACAAGGAGATGGAAGGTAGGCACCGATCTTTGAGTAAGTGCAGGAGTGGGCAACTGGATGCCTGAAAGAGGGAAAGGAAAAAAAATTCTTTTCGGTATGCATAAACGCATCTCCAGTCCTCTCTTTGATTCTGGGCTCTTGCCTCACCGTCTGCTTTTGTTTTTCCTTTTCACCATCATCGTTCTGCCTCACACAACAAAAATCAGCGAATCGAAGGTAGAAATAGAATCCTGAACTTCTGCAAGCCAACTTCATTCTCTAACCATGCCTTCCCGCCGAGCACCTTCTGACACACTGACCGAGATCGGTTGTGAGGCCCTGGTCGTGTTCTTCCTCTCTCTCCCTCTCTTCTCTTTGGTAGTCCTCCTCGTCCTCTGACGTGCTCCCTCCTCCCCCCCCCCTCGGGAGCCCTTGTCCTCCCTCCCTCTCTGCTGCTCTGAAGGCACCCCTCTCTCTTTCTCTCCCCCTTTCTCTCTGCTGCTGTGGTTGTGCATGTGCCTGCTGCTGCTGGTTTGTTTGACGAGATGAGAAGGCCTGTGGATCTTCCTGGAGGGTCTCGGTCAACTCCTCCAAGGCTGCTTTCCGGACTCTCCAGCTGCACACACACACAAGCAGACAGATATACTGAACGGAAGAGAGAAAAGAGGTGAGAAGCAGAGAAATGCACCCGCGCTCTTCATCAAAAATGGGGGGAAAGCGAAGCTAGAGAGGCTAAATAGGACCTTGGCAATTACTCCACCTCCCCACCTTTTCCCCCACTGACTTCTTATAGAAGACTCTTTTCTGGAGACTGAGCTCTGAGAGGCCCTCTTCCTCCTCTCCCGGAGTGATACCCCCCAACCTCCTTTGCTCGGCCTCTTCAGTTTCATATTCGTCTAACGGGGCCTCATTCTGACTCTTTTGTTGCAGAGCAGAGGGAATCTGGTAGTCGTCAGCGCTCACACCACGCCAAACCTGGGACATTGTCACAAGACGTCTCTGCTCTTTCTGGTGTTGCGCAAATTTCACATAAGTGTTGTTCGCTGTTTGAGTGGGAAAGGGGGCCACTCAGCACAGAAACTTCCCTGACACAAGCTATGAGGATGACAGAGAACTTCGTCTTCGAGCTGCTACCTTTTCTTTGATCTCGTCTTTTGTCTTTCTTTGGAGATCTCATTGTGCTGTGGAGCGAATCAAGATGAGCGAAGCAGTGCCACTGTGCCACATAGTGCCATGCACTCAAGTGCACTTTTTTTGGTCGCGACTTATATCGACTTATTATAATGTCCCTACGGGACATGCCGTGGCCCCCAGGGGTGAGATAGGGTGAGAGCATGGTGAGAGCACTGAGAGGTGCGTCCATGATCGTGGTACATGCATGCAACAGGTTCCCCTTCCCATATTAATATATAGGAAATCTGACGCCATTCAGATTTTTGAAATCTGACGCGCCCATAGGGACGCGCGAAAGTCCCTTAATATATGGTGTATGACAAAACCCTCAATCACGGTTGTTAGCTGCACAAAAGCGTAGCCGCGGTATCTGTAAATGTCGTAGAGGGCCGGAGATGGCTGGACAGGCTTCAAAACGGTTGAGAAGAAGAAATAAGAAGAGCTCTGCTATTAAATACGTTTGCTAATAAGAAAATTAATGACGTACAAGGACTTCGCTAACATATGGTGTTAACGTGAATAAACGTGAAAGAGAAAAATGAAATTGTAACCGCAGCAATACATTACTGATAAATCTTTAACAACTTATTTTTGCTTAAAAAAAAAAAAATCAGAGTGCTCCCCGCTTAAATCTACTTACATTTTTATTTTCTATTTATGGAGTCAATATATAAGTCTTTTACATACAGACACACATGCTGTAATGTTTCTTTCATTTACTTTCATTTATATTTTGGCCATTCTAGTAGTAGCATAGTAGTATATGTAGTAGCCAAACATTATATACGCTTTCTATTATCTCTCGCCCGCACGCCCAAACAGCTTCTATTCACAAACTCATACATACTCATAAACACGCTCGCTCTCTCCGCCTCTCTTCATTTATCCACCTGCAGGCCTAAGCAGATTCTGTTACTGCACACACTTCCTTTTCATACCCCTCTTTCTTCATGCACCCGCATGCCCAAACATTCACTCACACGCCCAAACAGCTTCTGACAGTGTTCACACACTTGCTTACCTAGCTTTATTCATAGGTCCAAACGGCTTCTGTTCATATTTCTCTCTTTTGAACTCACTAAGCGCTGGACCCATACGTGGTAAGCCTCTCCACAACATTTCAAAGCGAATACTACAGTATCCATAGTGACACACACTATATATAAACGAATGATGATTGAGGTTTTTGTTATGCATGCCGCGTCCCCATGTATGAGGGGCGGATCTAGCCTAGTCTGTCAAAAGGTTCCGGTTTGTCCCGTCTGTTCTAAATCTAGGAACACTGCTCATTGATCACTTTTACTGCGGCTTATTTCTTAAGCGGCGGTAGAGTAGAACTTGGAAAACAACGAAAAGAGGGGAGAGGCAGGGCAAAAACTTTTTAAAAGTTTGTCCCCTTGGAAAAGGCTACCCTTTGACGGCAGAGAACAACTTCAAAGAGACCCCCCCCATTAATTTGCCCCTCATTTTCTCAACCTTCTTTTCTTTCTTTCCTTTCATGCGCTTGCCCCCCCTTTTTTTCCCCTTCTTATTTGTATACAAAGAATCAATTACAAAAGGATCACTTAGTTTGCGCCCTCCGAGTCGACAGTATTTTGTATCCTAAATCCTTAAGTGGAGGTAGAAGGAAGTTAAGAAACCAGGTGCTGAAGAACAACAAGAGGGGCCAAGTAGAGAGAAAGAAGACGGGCAAAAAGAGGTTCTTGCAGATCAAATTAACCGTTTTTCCTCTTTGTCAAGCGTACTTAGTCGTGGTGTGGCCCACTCCTGACTCTATAAGGTGGTATGTCTTAACTTGCTACTGAGCTTGGTAGCATAGTCAAACGACGGAGCAATTTAGAACAGTTTCACTTAGACGGTGTATTTTATCGCCTTCCTTGAAAACTACATAGATGATCAAATCTACGTACAATTCCCCTCCATGTGTGTTTTTGCATATGTACCGATACATCAAGGTTAGACGTATGTTCGCCATGCACGCGCTGTACAGTTGCCAGAAAGCGTGGGTCCCGAAAGGCAAATGTAACCCGATTTATTGGTAATTCAACTTTTTTTTTTCCATAGGTGCGGCTAAAGGCCTTAACAGATACCATGGCCGGGGGCCACGGCATCGCGTATTTTGCCATGACCCCCGCGGCCCGCGCCCCCCCCCATGCATGCATGCATGGCCGCGTAGACGGGGCGCGTGCAGGATTTGATTTGCCACGGCTGCGCGCCGGATGCATCATTGCAACAGTTTTTTCGATGCAACACTATAAGTTCTAAACTCTCTTCCAAAGAGATTCCTGTTTAAATTTTGTCCATCTGGTTGGTAACCCTCTTCCCCCTTTGTTTTGAGGCACTCGAGAAATGTCGTGTTGTACTTCACTGTCTCCATGCAGCTTGACACGTTCAATGGATTTTTGAGGTAAACATGTTTGTGAGGCTTACTGTTGCTGAAACGCCATCATTCATGCAGTCACTCAGTGTGCATGCATCCTGACCGTTCAACCAACAATCGACTGTATTCGTTTTCAAACGATCAACCGTTTCCTTGTTATGGTGAGAAAAAGAATGTAGATCGCTTCAGCACATATACAGAGAGGTGCATGGATGAGTTATGATGAGTTGTGATCTTGAAGACTCAACTTGACGACTGCATGCTTTCCGTAGACATGCAACAGTCTGTTTTACTTCTTGCTACAGCGCCGATCCTGTGTCTTTATTCTATCTACGAGAAGCAGAAGATAGAGAACCTCCAACCTGCCCGGTCTCTGGATTGAGTTCTAGGATTCCAGTGACCAGCTTAGCGAACAACAATCAACATGGAGCCCGTTCTTGGTAAGTTGTGAGACACATCGAGACACGTAGATGGTTGCACGACTGTTTTACAGCGGCCCACATACACAGAGACATTGGCAGTGAGACGCGCGCAAAGAAATCGAAGAGAATCACTTTCTTATTATTCCGTTTACCTATTCATCTATATAGCGGCCCACCAATTATATGCGTACGAGCTCCAGAGACGCAGTCAACCAAGAATCCATGCGTCAATTATCCATCGCTCGACTTTGCGATGCACTCTCGAAGGTGATGGATGTTTTCATTTCTCAACCTGTTTTGGCTGTGAGTCGTGACGGTCTTTCCTCCGAGAGGAGTCTGCATAGGCCTGGTTTGTATTCAACTGTGCTGGTCCCTGTATACATGGACATGGACCACAGAGAACGCGAGTCGACCACTGAGGTCGAGTGGTTTAAATCTGGATTTTTTTTCTGGATTGATGTGCTCCGCCCTGCTTACGCGCTTGTGCATGTGTGCATGTGTGCATGTATATGTGTGTGTGTGTGTGTGTATGTGTGTGTGTGTGTGTGTGTGCGTGTATGTGTACGCGTGTGTGTGTGCATGTGTGTGTGTATGTGTGTGTGTGTGTGTGTGTGTGTGTGTGTGTATGTGCGTGTGCATGCATGCGTGCGAGCATGTGTGAGTGAGAGAGAGAGAGAGAGAGAGTGAGAGTGAGAGTGAGCCTGTAAAATGTACGTGCATGCGTGCGTGCATGCGTGTGTGTGTATATGTATCTATGTGTGTATGTGTGTGTGTGTGTGTGTGTGTGTGTATGTGTGTATCAGTGTGTATGAGTGTGTATCAGTGTGTATGAGTGTGTGTGTGTGTGTGTGTGTGTACGTGTGTAGGGGTGTGTATGTGTGTGTGTGTGTGTGTGTGTGTGTGTTTGTGTGTGTGTGTGTTCATGCGTGACTGCGTGTGTGTACCTGTGTGTGTTGAACAAGGAGAAAAGGGCTTCTGTGATAATTCAAGAGTTAGTGTATCAAGTCTGGAGCTGCATTGAGATTTTCACAGTTCTTGACTCTGTGATTATCATGAGTGCGTGCCACAACAATGATGGCTTGTTTTTCAATATGAGTTCTTCTCTTTGAACTTTCGAGTTAAAGCTGATGGTGAGTGCCTAAATGAAGCCTGAACTTTTAAAAATCTAATGTCGATCATGTTTAACATAAAGCGATAGAATGAAAAACCTAGTGAAGAACACGTGTAAAAATATGCAGTTAATAGTATTGCTCATGAGTGAGACCAGTAAAATCTTTTCGTCTCGCGTCGCGTTTGCTCGGATTTGCTAAGTTTGGGCCCTCGGGCGGTTCACTTCATTGTTTGTCATACCCTAGGTCATGCCTTATGTGTTCATGGTAGTCTTCAACATTGAGTTTCTATATCATCCCACTGTCTTATATTATATCATTTTATATGCAAAAAAGCTGGCAACATGCAGGCAGAGTTGTTAAGTCCCGACAAACCTAAGTACCGAAATCCGATACCGACCCCCCGATCCGAAATTTTTCGGTACTTTCGGTACCTTTTCGGTACTTTCGGTACCGGCTTTTTTACATATTCTAAACAGGTTTTTAGAACTCTTTACAGACTGTTTATACGCCCTTAGGATACTGGAATGCTCAAAGATGACTAGCATGAACTTTTGATGTCTAATTTGAAGCGCGAGGGGGGGGTGCGCGCCTGTATGGGCCGGGGCGTGCTGTCTGTCTGTCTCAACATACACGAATTCATGTGTGTAAGGTGGGGCTTCTCTCTCTCTCTCTCTCTACAACTAACGAATTCTTTCTACAGGAGAAGTAAAGAAGCAGTGAGCATAAGCCTTCTTTCCTGCTTGTTCCATGTGTGTGTGTTTCATTCATGCGTCAGATCGCACGAAGGAGAAAGTGCAAGAAGCAAAGAAGCAGCGAGGATGAGCCTTCTTTCCTGCTTTTTCTGTGTGTGTGTGTTTTATTCAGGCGTCAGATCGCACGAGGGAGGGAGTGCGTATGTGTCACCAGCCTCTGTGCAAGTCAGTGTATTGCATCCAACTCGGCATGATCCGAGTCCATTGTCCGGCCGACCGATTCCGACGTGGCGACGCATCTGTTACCATATATTGCCATGCAGCATGCATCGATCTGATACGATCAGCCTCAAGAGCATGCATCCTCAATTCATGCAAGCAAACAGTTCTAGAAAAGACTTTTTTAATTTTAATTTATCACTGTATTCAATGTATTTTGTTTATTTTGTTTTATGAAGTGTATTTAAATGATATTATAACATCAAACTACATGTGATTTTTAAGTTTGAGAGTCATTTAGGTCGGTACCGAAAGATTCGATCCGAAATCCGATACCGACCCCCCTTCTGGTACCGAGGTACCGAAAGTACTGAGACTTAACAACACTGCATGCAGGCAATTTGTTGAAGCTATTTGAACGATTTTTCAACGTTAAATCAACTAATAAATTTAAATGCTTACATGCATAGAATCAGTCATCAATCAAATATTACGTTTGTTTTGTTTATATCTATTTCATAGTACAATGCACAGTACTGAATGATTGAGAGTGAAACGAGATTAATTTAGGAACTTTAGTAGCAAACTATAAAGAAAGTCATTCGGTAGTAGACGAATCGGTATAATCTATAAAGTTCTTTTTATAATAAAGTGTTGTTTAAAAAAACTTAGAAACAAACTAGGAAAAACTAGAGGGAAAAAGCCTAGAACTATTTAAACAGCTATATACTAGTTGATAGTAGCCTGAAAATAGAATACACTAGAGAATAAAGCTTTTACATAAAAGTTTTTAACCTATAGTTTTTGAAAAAGCTATTCAAGTTGCAAACACATCCAAAGCAATAAAAAGTAAAATTACTAATGATACTTTCTTTATTAAGTTAAAATGAGACTAAGGATAAGATAGAACAGGATTTTATGCTTAATTGGGAAATCTTTGCTGTTCACTGCTGGACACTAGGCTAGACAAAATCGTTTGACTGAAAATAAATCATCAAGACCTAAGCTAGTATATAGGGAAGAAACACTAAATATCCAGTAAGCTTGTAATAAAAATAATCATCATCATATTGATGAAGTTAAATGATAGATAATTAAATCTCACCTAGCCTTAGCCGGTGACCTAAGAGTCAGAAAGGTAAGATTTTCTTCTGGTGTGAAACAAAGACTCGGATTAGCCAGAGTGCATGTGCGATTGGTACTCAAAAACGGACACACAAAAGCAACGTACAGTAGACGGTGCCACAATCGATCGAACGCGCCGAGACGAAACGGTTCCGCAGGACACGAGCACATGAAAGCATCACACAGATTGTTTGCAAAAAGGTTTCAAACAGACACACGGCAATGCGATAACATTCAAGAGGACACGCGGAAATTCATTTGCAAAAACGCTTTCACAAACGGATGACTTCACGCATCTAAACGGACACACAGTCCACTCTTTTTGTTCGGTGGGGGAACACACAAGAAAGACGATTGAGCAGCCACAGGAAACACACACAAAAAGAAGACCGAATCTGAAGCAACGGGAACGTCACACCGTTGACCTGCCACATCAGCTACTGCCTTCTCCTACCAACGACGGAATGCGTGAGGCTCTCTGCAAGCTGCGCGCGCA
>JAHBMJ010005669.1:38311-68525 GCA_018398765.1 Chromera velia | reverse complement strand
AAGCCTCTTTTGTTGCTCTTGTCTCTCTGCCTCTCTCTGCTGGGCCTCACTCTCTCTACCTCTCAGCTGTCAATGAGGGGGCATTCTTTCAAAAAACAAAGCGTCCGGGAGAACTGACTTTCTGTTTTTTCGTTGAAGGGCCGTCGCCTTCCTCCTGCTCTTTTCCGACGGTTCTATCTCCACCCTTCAAGTTGTCTTCATCTGAAGAATTCTCATCGTCGTTGTCACCCTCAGAACCCTCAATATCGATCAGACTGCCCTCGCTTGACTTCTGTTTGAAAGCGACAAGGGATCTATCGTCGGGATTCTCGGGATCGAACTCCCTCACCGACTCAGCATTCTTCACGCCGACTGCTTCTCTGAGCTTGGTGTACACCTCTTGCCGCTTGTCGGCCTTTTCGAGGGGCTTTTCTAGAGCCTTGAACATGCTCTACAAGAAAGCGGGGTCTTCCTTCGACATGTTAGTAACCCCGAGGGTGGAATTGGGGGTCCGGGTGTTGCACGAGGAGTTTCCTGCCAGAAAGCGTTCTGCAAGTCTCAGTTTTTCTTAGACTTCGGCAAAGCAAGATCAACCACCAACACTTTGTAGGCAATCTTTCTGATGCTGTGAATCCTTCTTCTGTTGGGTCACGTTGGGTACTCTGAGAGGTAAGGTAATTGAACGAAAAGTCTGAAAGTCTGTCAATCTCGTCGATTTTTTTTTCTTCAGGGTTTAGATATACTTGCACTTCAGGAGACGGGTAAACACGCATGCAGCTGCGATTCTTTAGCATGCAGCTGCATGCTGCCTTTCAAAACACCGCCCGCGCCTGTGGCGCGGCCGGTCAAGACACTGCCCGCGCCTGCGGCGCTGCCTTTCAAGACACCGCCCGCGCCTGCGGCGCGGGCATTTAAGCCTATCTAAAAATGCGGCCTCACGATTCAAGTGGACATTAGGTTCAGGGAGGTAACTAAATCTATGAGTCGACAAACTGTAGATAAATTAAGTAGTACTAAAAAAAAAAAATAATAATAATTGAAATAAATAGGAAAAATAATTTAAATTATTCTTTTACTCATCACGATCATCATCCATCATCATACGCCATCGCCATCGGCTTATGAATAGGCGGTTAGCGTTTAGCGGCAACGCAGGCGAGGCACTTCGGTTCTTGACAATAGCACTTCACTTCGATTCGTTTCACTACTTTCAATTGACAATATAATTAACTTAAAAATAGGTAGAAAATTCCTAAGATCGAAAAATGGCTAATTACTTTAAAAATTGGGGGCATTGGCTAGAGCATTGGAGCAATAGCAGGCATTAGCTTAATTTAATAATAATGTACTTCGCTATATAGCTTCTACTAGCAGCGAGAGCAGTAACCAGGACAGAAGGAAGAGACGAAAGACGTACAGGCCAGACGCTAGGAACAAACTTTAAGTCAATGCCATACTAGTAGCTTGTTATTCTCTAGGTTATTCTTCCTCGTCCTAGTGATTCGCTGGGTGATTCAGTCGTTTTTACTAGTTTTTTTATGTACTTCCTTTGCATCTCCTTATATCTTTTTGCTCTATCATTCGTTCTACCTTAAATTATACTGAAGTCGCAGCTTGTTCTAGACTAGAGCCTAGAGCTTGTTGCATGTGAATTGTACGCCGCATAATTTAATATTCACCCTTGCACTCAAGCTATATAACATTTAAGTCGCTTAGAACATTTGCCGATCGCTATATAGTATCAAACGTAGCAATTTACTAGCAAATCTAGAAGAATAGTGAATCATATTACTGTGAACAATTTAAATTGAACTATGTTTTCAATGATTTTTACTATTTTGACATAGCCATTGAACTCAAATCAAATCAGATCAATCAATCAGCAAGCCAACTCATATAAATATTCATCTATTAAAATTAGGAATATAAATCAATCAATCGATGCATGCACTTCTAGTTACTCTATTCAACTTGCTAGCTGTAGTCACTTTAAAACACGGTGAGCAAAAGCTATAGTAACTTGAATGTACATGAGGCCTTATCGCGCAAGCTGATGACGACGGGCCCAGAGCGCCAACGCACAATGCTTTTCTAAAGTCCTTCTTCTCTGTTTCCTTCCGAGTCCCCACGGACCCCACCCTCAAGGAGTGGCAAGGACTAGGGCAAGGACCTCCAATGGTATCAACTACAACCACTCATTTTCACGGGGAGCAGTAAAAGAACATAAAAGTCTCCTTTGTCTGTCCATCTCTTCCTGGATCCCTTCCTCTATTCTTTATTCAACCTCTTTTATGTACAAGTATGCTGTCATCTGCAAGATCACATACGCCGCATGATGATATGCGTGGTTTAGCCTCTCTGGGCTAGCTGTCTGGGTTTTTTTCCGTCTTGTTGTGTCAAAGGGGTTAAAGTGCACAGGAGGACAAGAACTTTGGAAGATCATCAAGAAGAAGGAGAGATGGCAGAGATCACAGCACAGTCTGAAATGACTCTACACAGGCAAAGGGCACGCAATATCTGAACAGAGAGAGGAAGTCACTCAGCGCATCCCATCCCTCCTTGCCTCTACCACTTTTTTCCTCTTACCTATGACTATAAAGAAGCAAACGTCTGCAAAATTGGGGAGACATGAAACGAGACCTAACAACTGATCGAAGAAAGAGACCGCCGTTCCCTGTTCAGACATACTGAATACTCCGGCTGAAGACCTCAAGACTCTCTCTCCCAAAACACCAAACGTTCCATACACCCCCCCAATCCTGTCTTGTCACGGACTCTCCATTCACCGCGGTCATCTACCTATGGTACAGCTACTGTAACACAGAGCCACCCTATGACCTCACGTCCCACCGACTCCTTCTCCCACTCCCTGTGTCTGGAAGCCGACTGTCAGTACTTGCCCGCGCCCCCGCTTGAGAGTCAGAAGGACGACCACGATCACTGGAACCATGGGGAGTCCCTGAGGAGCGGTGACTGAAATCCGGGGGAGGGAACGGAGGAAAAGGGGGGTTTACAATCTGATCCAAAAGCTAGCACTGTGAGTCAGACCCCCTCTCTTTTGCTATTGTGATCAGCGTCTTTAGTCGTCCAAGGTATGTGTGTTTGTTGGACATGGCAGTGCACACGTTTTCTCTTGGGACCACTGCCAGTCCCGCACAGTGACTCAGTCTGTGGAGAAACGACAGTGTCGGTTGCTGCTGGAGAATGTCGGTGAGCCTGTGCTCTGCTGGAGCATGGGGAGTCAACTGTACAGAGACCGCAAAGCGGTCTTCCATCCGAGGGTGAGACCGACGGCAGGACTCTGCACCTCTCCAGTTGGGACTGGAAGACGGATGCGGGCTGCGATGCAGGCTGACAGAAGAGATGGAGTTGCGAGGATTCGGGGAAGAGGAGACGGAGGGACGAGACTGTGCTGGATATGAAGAACTGATACCTTGCGCCCATCCCTGTCTCAGACTGCTTTCTTCGGATACTGGGAGAAGGCTCCCATATGTCCTTTCTACCGCTTTTTCCAACCAGTCTGGGAATTGTTTGAGAAGGTTGTTGAAAGTTATCTCCTCATTCACCCTTCTCTCAGCTGTCAACAACGACTTGAGTGAGTCAGGAGGGAAGGAAAGTGGGCCCCCAGTCAACAGATTGTCTGGGAAGACATCGCTAGAGACATCGCGGAGGAGCTCACTGGCGAAAGCTGCACAGGGGTCGGGGCTTGGGATCTGATTTAGTTTGGAGGGGCTGGAGTGAGAAGGAATCCCTAGGGCGGCAGAGGCAGGAGCAGGCTCCTTCTCCGACTGGGGGAGCTTGCGCTTTCGGAATGCTTCTGCTGATGGCTGCTTAATTCTGTTCGAAACTAGGTTCGGAATCACCTTTTACCACTACTCTGCATGCTTCGGCAGTCGGGTTTTGAGGCTCTCCTTAAGAATTCTTCCGTACACTCAGCACCGTTCTGTGTCGGATCAGGTCTCGAGGATGCACTGGCCCTTCAGCCGCTTTGCTGGGGGGGGAGGTGCCTCTACGTCCGGAACCTTACAACGCTCTCTGTCGGCAGCCGCAGCGCACAATTCAGAAAAACACATACATTATTGGAGAAGGTCAGCATGCTCCACATAGGTTTTCCACGCGAAAAACCACGGGGAACTCCAAAGAGGGGAAGGGACGCTTGAAAAGGAAGAAAAGCAAGTGTGCGGGAAGCACATTATTACCAGGCAAATCGACACACATAGAACTTAAGATGGATTGATCTGCATCCTTCATACTTCCTCTTACACCAGTCAAGTCCAACTCTCCCTGTTAACCCAATCTTCCTTTCTTCAATGACTCCTGTGACACTGTCCATGGTTTTCACAGACTGACCAATGCGTTGGAGAAGCCCACGGAGGTCTTGTGGAAGGCGACCACAGTGCTGGAGGAATGCTATCGCCATCTTAATCCAACCATGCGACCCCATCTATTTGTTTGTTGAGTCTGTCAGAGAGCTTTTTTGGCCTAGTCGACCATGGAGAAAACGAAGACAAAAAACCCTAGAAAAAACCCCCGAGATAAGAAAACGATGTCTCATGTCTCTCGCGCTGCTCTCACCCCATCGAACGCCTCGATTTCGGTTTCGGACATGAGAGAAAAAAAGAAGAGGTCCAACCTTACATATGTCTATCCACCTCTTTCAGGATGGGCGATCTGGCCGAGACAATGTCTTCCGGTTGGAAACCATACACCTTGCAAGCCTTTATATAAAAGAATTTGGAAGACGCCTCAAGTTGATGAATGACTGTAATTTGCCAGTCCCGCAGGCCCTGAGCTTGCTCCTGCCCAAAAAGCAAAATTACGTCAAGGTCTGACGACTGTTGGCCATTGGTCGCGAACCTGGGGGGCGTTGGGAAAAGCATCAAGCAGTAACGCTGCAAGTTTGTTCGCAGAGAGAACAACACCTGCCGTCTGCTCCTCGGTTGGCAGGCGTGAGCGGACACGCTCACTTAGACGACTGAAGCACATCTGCAGAGCTGATTCTACGCTGTGTGTGTCACTTTGAGATCATTGATACTGTGTTTCGTTGCGAGCACCAGGCAGAATTGCAGCTCCGATGATGTACGGTTTGTGCCAATCTGTTGTTGCCCGGCGGTATATATGTATATATCCATGCAGCAGAGCACTTCGTCAAGTTACTTTTGCTCATCACCTTGATCGGCTTTTTTGTTTCTCAAAGTCAAACACAGAAAGGACTAGGGTCTCACCGTTGTGTGTATTAAAGCGTCACGACTGTGAAGAGGATTCAAGGAAGGAAGGAAGAACGAATCCTTGCAACATCCATGCAATGTTGCAACACATTGCAACACCGCATGAAGTCTCCATGCACGCGTGCATGCGCATGCCGAGTGATGCCGCGCGCGTGCATAGGTTTGGCCGCGGCCGAGCTCCCCCGGCCCCCGCGGGGCCGCGAGGTCCCGCCGGCCGCGATGCCAGAAACATATATATATAGTTGTAATGTCCCTACGGGACATGCCGTGGCCCCCAGGGGTGAGATAGGGTGAGAGCACTGAGAGGTGCGCCCATGATCGTAGTACATGCATGCAACAGGTTCCCCTTCCCATATTAATATATGGTGCATGACAAAACCCTCAATCACAGTTGTTGGCTGCGCAAAAGCATAGCCGCGGTATCTGTAAATGCCATAGATGGCCGGAGACGGCTAGACGGGCTTCAAGACCTAGCTTCAAGACGGTTGAGAAGATGAAATAAGAAGAGCTCTGCTATTAGATACGTTTGCTAATAAGAAAATTTATGGCGTACAAGGACTTCGCTAATACATGGTATTAACATGAATAAACGTGAAAGAGAAAATGAAATTGTAACCATAGCAATACGTTACTGATAAATCTTTAACAACTTATTTTTGCTTATAAAAAAAAAAAATCCCAGTGCTCCCCACTTAAATTTACTTACATTTTTATTTTTTATTTACGGAGTCAATATATAGGTCTTTTACATACACACACCCATGCTGTAATGTTTCTTTCATTTACTTTCATTTATATTTTGGCCATCCTAGTAGTAGCATAGTAGCATATGTAGTAGCCAAATATTATATACGCCTTCTATTATTAACTTACTTCGGCCCTCACTGTGACTTGGACTCGACTTTTTCTTTTCAGGAATGTGTGTCTATATTCAACGCCGGGTATGGACGTTCCGCTGATCGGTCCGAACAGCTTTTGCAAAAGCCTGACTGGCCTGTCGGTCACATTAAGATGGTTGTTGATGATATCAAGGCTTTTTTCCCCTCCCTCCCACGCGATGCCTTTCTGTTGTCACTTAGAAAGTTCGTCGCGAGGGTGAAGGCAGAAACTCGACACAGATACATCGTTCTGCCGAAGTTCCGTCCTTTCTGTAAGAAGGAGGCTGGGGGGGCATGTGGAGAGGCATGGGTGTCACGCAGACAATATGTGAAGCCTGCTGCCTTCTTGTCCTCTCATAACAGATTCGCAGATGCCATCTCATGCCCTATTGATGTCCTACCGGAGATCGTTGACCTTGACTTTCGTACTAATCTGATTCATGTTCATGGACGACTGATTCGACAGAAGGAAGGCTTCCCTCAGGGGAGCCCATGCTCTCCTGGGGGGGCGAGATTCTTTGCAGCCTGGCAAGAGTTTTCGGTTGCTGATTCTTTCTCTGTTTCATCTTGGGAAGACAAGTCATGGTTTGGTGCACGATATATGGATGACCGCTCTCTTTTTGTTCGTTTTCCTGGCTGTGCTTCTTCTGATGTAATGAGTCTTCGGGATGAGAGTCCTCCTGCGTTACTTTTACAGGAAGATCTTTACAGTCCTGAATGTGTCTTGGAAAGGCAGGAAGGCTCCATCGTGCTGGGGCTTCGGATTTTCTTTCTCCAACAGACACCCTCTGTTTTGCTTTTTGCGGCTGCAAACCCTAATCGGGATGCTCTCGTCGAATGGTATCATAACCTATGTGCTTTTTCCTTTTCGTGCCTCAATGATTTCGATAATGCTCTTCCATTCCCTTCTTTCCCTACCCTGAAGAGAGTTAGATTCATCCATGGTTTCTCTTGCATTCCTCGGTTGCAGGGAATGATCGGACAGATGAGTTCGAATGTATTGCGTTCCTTGCTTTCCTGTAATGCCCCTGCTCGTGTTCTTGTTGATGAACTGACTTTTCTTTTTCTTGAATGCTTTCTTCTTCGTTGGCCTTTTCGTTTTCTCATGAAGGTTTTTTCTGATGTCATTGCTCGTTCGAGAAGTCCTTCGTTGATCGCATTATGGAATGAAAGGACTTTCTTTCTTTTTACTGTTCTTGGTTGATTTTGTTACATTCCCTCCTTTGATAACTGATCTTCTTATGTTCTTTCCTGCTTATACAATTGAGTGCACTATTCACCTGCTGGAAGCGATAGACAAAAGACAGCAGCAAAGAGGAAAGGGGGGTCGCGCGCGTCGGTTCTCATGCCTTGTCCTGTGCTTCTCGATTGATCAGATGTTGCATTCTTGGAGTCAGTCCGTCTGATATTGCATGCACGGTTCTGGTGTGTCAGCACCATCGTATATGCAATCAGACCCGTGACTTCTCGCGAATGATGCGCGCGTAGAAGGTGCATACATTAATTATTCACTTTTTTCGGCGTCCCCACCCGGATCGCACAAAAGTGGAATTTTTTGCATGCATTCTTTTTGCTCGATTATTTGACTTACCCAGAAGTGAGAGCATGCCGTCATATTGACCAATCTTGGAGATGGTGATTTCGGTAGAGTCCACCGTCGGTCCCTTAGCAAACAGTACGTGCATAGCAGGACTGTCTCGGCTGTTGGAAGAGAACTTATCATACTAGAACATTCCTATTGCTCTTTTAAATCATCTAGCTGTGACTGAGACTGTGAGCTAGTCTATAAAATGTTTGAACACAACGTTATATAAGTCCCAAACTACACGCTTGCTACGCTTGCGGTATTAGTTGCTGTAGTTGATTGTGCTTACTTACTCACTCACTAACACACTTAGTCACTGACTCATTGAGTCATTCTTACTTTCCTCACTAATTCACTCACTCACTGTCTTACTTACTCACTCATTTACTCCCTCATTTTTCCTGTCTCTCTTTGATCACTCACCTATATACCCAAAGTTAACGGCTTCTATCAACACTCTCACATCCACACGCCCGAACGGCTTTTGTTCACATACTCACTCTCTTTGCCTCTCTTCGTTTATTTCTATTTACCCACAGGCCCTAGCGGCTTGAAGTTCTGTTTACACACTGAGTCTCATTCTCTCTTAGTGACAGGCTGTCTCTATTTATTCAGGTACCCATACGCCCATGCAAATATCTTCTGCTGACATGCTTATGCGAGTCCTTGTCCCTCTTCATTCACCCACACGCCCAACCGGCTCCTGTTCACCTAGCTTGTTCACACCGGTTCACACACTTGCTTTCTCTGTCTGTGTTTATGCACTTACACTGTCGTGATGCCCCAAACGGCTTCTGTTTACACACTCGCTCTCCATGTCTCTCTTCATTATTCTTCATTGATTCACTACATGAGGCCCAAGCGGCTTCTGTTTATACACTCGCTCTCCTTATATCTCCTTGTCTCTTTTCATTCACCCACACGCCCAAACGGCTTCTGTTCATACACTCACTCTCTCTGTCTCTCTTAATTCATCAGCAGGCCTAAGCGGCTTCTGTTTACGCACTTGATATCTCTTCATTCATCCACAGGCCTAGCCATAGGCCCGAACGGCTTTTGTTCAATGACACACAATTGATCCCTCTTCATTCATCCATGGGCCTAAACAGCTCCTGTTCCTAGCTTTTGTTCACACACTTACTCTCCTTGTCTCTCTTTCTTTGTCTGTACGCCCAACCAGCTTCTGTTCATACATTCGCTCTCCTTGTATCTCCTTGTCTCCCTTCATTCACCCACACGCCCAAGCAGCTTCTGTTCACACACTCGCTCTCCTTGTATCTCTTTGTCTCCCTTCATTCACCCACACACCCAAGCGGCTTCTGTTCACATACTCACTCTCCTTATATCTCCTTGTCTCTCTTCATTCACCTACACGCCCAAACGGCTTCTGTTCACACACTCCCTGTCTCTCTTCACTCATCTATAGGCCCAAGCGGCTTCTGTATGTTTCTGTTCACACACTTGATCTCTCTTCATTCATCTACAGGCCTAACCAGCGGCCCAAGCGGTTTTTTTTCAATGACACACAATTGATCTCTCTTCATTTATCCACGGGCCCAAGCGGCTTCTGTTCACACACTCGTTCTCCTTGTCTCACCCGCATGCCCAAACGGCTTCTGTTCACAAACTCATACATACTCATAAACACGCTCGCTCTCTCCGTCTCTCTTCATTCATCCACCTGCAGGCCTAAGCGGATTCTGTTACTGCGCACACTTCCTTTTCATACCCCTCTTTCTCCATGCACCCGCACCCCCAAACATTCATCCACATGCTCAAACGGCTTTTGACAGTGTTCACACACTTGCTTACCTAGCTTTATCCACAGGCCCAAACGGCTTCTGTTCATATCTCTCCCTCTTGAACTCACCAAGCGCTGGATCCATACATGGTGAGCCTCTCCACAACATTTTAAAGCGAATACTATAGCATCCACAGCGATACACACTATATATAGACAGTATTTTGTATCCCAAATCCTCAAGTGGAGGTAGAAGGAAGTCGAGAAACCAGGTGCTGAAGAACGATAAGAAGGGCTAAGTAGAGAGAAAGGAGACGGGCAAAAAGAGGTTCCTGCAGATCAAATTAACCGTTTTTCCTCTTTGTCAAGCGCACTCAGTCGTGGTGCGGCTTACTCCTGACTCTGTAAGGTGGCATGTCTTAACTTGCTACTGAGCTTGGTAGCATAGTCAAACAACGGAGCAATTCAGAGCTGCTTCACTTAGACGGTATGCTTTATCGCCTTTCTTGAAAACTACATAGATGATCGAATCTATGTACAATTCCCCTCCATGTGTGTTTTTGCATATGTACCGATACATCAAGGTTAGAAAAAAGGTGCACGTTCGCCGTGCACGCGCTGTACAGTTGCCGGAAAGCGCGGGTCCCGAAAGGCAAATGTAACCCGATTTATTGGTAATTCGACTTTTTTTTTTCCATAGGTGCGGCTAAGGGCCTTAACAGATACCATGGCCGGGGTTCTGTTGGGGGACTCCAGCTAGGACTCCAGTCCTTGTTTGCTTCCTCTGCTGTGTTGCTTCATTTTGAAACGATAACGCAAACCACCCAGAGTATCCCAGAGTCATGGATCAATTGTGATCGTGTGCGCAACTGAACAACTTCAGAAGACGTCACTGCAATGTCCCATTTGATTGGTTCCTGAGGCTGCATGCAGGACTGTCGGCCAAGCATGACCTCGCTCGGTCTATGCAGCGAGCTCCGCTCACAAGCGTTTCCTCCGGTGAGTGGGAAGCCTCTTTTTGTTTTGCTTTGCATTGCTCTGGCTCCGTCAGCAGCAGTCTCGATGACTAATTGTAGAGCCTCAGGGTCTGTCGCCTCCGGCTTTCTGGTGTCCAATCCCTTTGCACCTGTGAGCCTGAAGCCTCCGTTACCACATTGGGGATCCAATCAAAAGGGGCAGTTCTGTTCCTTCACAAGAGAGGAGTGCACTGTTGTTGGATTGGATGGAAGGCGTTTGTGGTCTCGTTCCGCGAATGAGAAGGGGGCAGAAAGTGCAGAGCGATCCGTCTACTCCATGCCCAGAGGCAGGATGGAGGCGCCTGGTGTCAAAGAGGGCGCTGGGTCTGACTTGGTTGGGAAAGCAAGAAGGAGGCCGTTTTCAGGCCCAGCTTCTGTTGGGAATTAAGAACAAACGCAGCGTGATGAAGGAGGTGCAAAGAAGGCATGATTCTACGAGAAGGGGGAAAGGGGAAGACACTCACATGATCGAGAGTGCTCTGAAGCGGAAGGGGCGAAGGTCAGCAGGGGTTGGGAGCGGAATGAAGAGTAACAGGAGAGGGGCAAAAGGGGTCGAAAGGCGGCGAAGGATGAGCGCAGACGAACAGATTCTTCGCGGGTACACAAGGCGAATCACAGAGGCAGGCCGCCATGGAAGGTGGAAAGATGCCTTGTCGCTTTTTGAGGAGCTGAAGGGCAAAGGATTGAGGCCGAATGTCTTTGCGATCAGCGCACTGTTGAGTTCTTTACGCAAGGCGCCCGGGGGCAGTCGATGGGAGCAGGCACTAGAAGTGTTTGAGGACATGGTGCGTGCAGGAGTCGAGCTGAACACAGTTACCTTCAACGCGTTGATCAGTGCGATGGAGAAGGCTCCGGGGGGGAGCCAGTGGGAGAGGGCACTTGAGGTGTTTGAGCAGATGAAGCGTAGAGGAGTCGAACCTGACACAAAATCCTTTAATGCATTGGTCAGTGCGATGGAGAAGGCTCCGGGGGGGAGCCAGTGGGAGGGGGCACTTGAGGTGTTTGAGCAGATGAAGCGTAGAGGAGTCGAGCCGAATACAGTTACCTTCAACGCATTGATCAGTGCGATGGAGAAGGCTCCGGGGGGGAGCCAGTAGTGGGAGAGGGCACTTGAGGTGTTTGAGCAGATGAAGCGTAGAGGAGTCGAGCCGAATACAGTTACCTTCAACGCATTGATCAGTGCGATGGAGAAGGCTCCGGGGGGGAGCCAGTGGGAGAGGGCACTTGAGGTGTTTGAGCAGATGAAGCGTCGAGGAGTCGAGCCTAACACAGTTACCTTTAGGGCGTTGATCAGTGCGATGGAGAAGGCTCCAGGGGGGAGCCAGTGGGAGAGAGCACTTGAGGTGTTTGAGCAGTTTAAGCGTCGAGGAGTCGAGCCTAATACAGTTACCTTTAATGCATTGATCAGTGCGATGGAGAAGGCTCCGGGGGGGAGCCAGTAGGAGAGGGCACTTGAGGTGTTTGAGCAGATGAAGCGTAGAGGAGTCGAGCCTGATACAGTTACCTTCAGCGCGTTGATCAGTGCGATGGAGAAGGCTCCGGGGGGGGGCCAGTGGGAGAGGGCAGTTGAGGTGTTTGAGCAGATGAAGCGTGGAGGAGTCGAGCCTGATACAGTTACCTTCAACGCGTTGATCAGTGTGATGGAGAAGGCTCCGGGGGGGAGCCAGTGGGAGAGGGCAGTTGAGGTGTTTGGGCAGATGAAGCGTCGAGGAGTCGAGCCTAACACAGTTACCTTTAGGGCGTTGATCAGTGCGATGGAGAAGGCGCCCTCGGGGGGGCCAGTGGGAGAGGGCACTTGAGGTGTTTGAGCAGATGAAGCGTAGAGGAGTCGAGCCGAATACAGTTACCTTTAGCGCATTGATCAGTGCGACGGAGAAGGCTCCGGGGAGGAGCCAGTGGGAGAGGGCACTTGAGGTGTTTGAGCAGATGAAGCGTAGAGGAGTCGAGCCGAATATAGCGCGTTGATCAGTGTGATGGAGAAGGCTCCGGGGGGCAGCCAGTGGGAGAGGGCACTTGAGGTGTTTGAGAAGATGAAGCGTCGAGGAGTCGAGCCTAACACAGTTACCTTTAGGGCGTTGATCAGTGCGATGGAGAAGGCGCCCTCGGGGGGGCCAGTGGGAGAGGGCACTTGAGGTGTTTGAGCAGATGAAGCGTAGAGGAGTCCAGCCTAATACAGTTACCTTCAACGCGTTGATCAGTCTGATGGAGAAGGCTTTCGGGGGGAGCCAGTGGGAGAGGGCAGTTGAGGTGTTTGGGGAGATGAAGCGTACTAGAGGAGTCCAGCCTGACACAGTTACCTTTAGCGCGTTGATCAGTGTGATGGAGAAGGTTCCGGGGGGAAGTCATTGAGAGAGAGCACTTGAGGTGTGTGGGGAGATGGAATGTAGAGGAGTCAAGCCTCGCATATACTACTATATGATATTCCTTTGGCGCATTGAGTACATAGTGCCATGTATGGAGAAGGCCTAGGAGAAGGCTTCCGATTTGGGCTAGAATCCCGATGATGTCTAGGCTGGTACAAGTTCAAAGTTAAGTTTGAACCTAGGTTTGATCTCTAGTTTGAAGTTGAATGGATGAATCAGCAATTAACTTGACAGTAACTATTAAAGCAAATTTATTATTCGATTTACTGAACCACACTAAGAGCTATATTCATAGTAAGCATCGAAAAATTATTGAAGCACTTAAAAAGCTAGTTAAAAAGTGTGCATTAAAACTTGTTTTAACTCTCTCAGTCTTCAAATAATGATATTGAGCTCACCGCCCGGTCCTAGGGGCGACGGCATAGGTTCAATCCCTAGAAGCGTAAACCTAAGGCAAGGCCTGCGTTCAATACCTAGGTCAACGAACCACAGCCGCGACCCCTAGTGAAGACCGACGGCTGGAGGACATAAACGACGACCAGAGTAGACAAAAAAGAGGCTTAAGACTTACAAAATGGCCTGCCAGTGGCGAGACATTTCGAGCTCAAATCAAAATACCAAGAAAGATAGACTTCGCACAAAGAAAAAAAACGCAAACCAAACCGGACTGGCTGTATGGAGTACGAAAAAAAAAGGAAGAAATGTGGGTAAAAGTCTGAGAGCAACAGTATAAGCAGGAGGAATGCAACGAACCAGCAAACAGAGGCATGGTAGTATCAGTCTTCAAAGTCTGTTAAACTTTAATTTAAACTTTCTTTCTCCCTAGCTTTCCTCTCTAGTTTCTCTTCTTTTAATCACTTTTTTTTTTAAAAAAAGTTTTTTTTCGTTTTCCATTGGCCGGCCGGCCGGGAAAGTATACTATACTATACTATACTTCTTAGGTGTGCATACAGTTATACGCATATAGCTGTTACTAATAAAGCTGCCAAAGCCTGTAATACATTCATAATGAGAAAAGCCTTTCCGAAAAGATGGCACTCAAACGGGAAAATTGGACGTGAAACCATTCAAACCAACCGTAAAACGTTTGCTTAATTTTAAGCAGAAAAATGCAATTGACCAAGTCAAACATCCGACCTAGTGAATTTGTAATCTAGTTTTGTCTATTGTCTAGAATAGTTAAGAATATTGACCATGGAGGTTTGATCTAGAATTTGATTTGATTTGATTAAATTCAATTTCTAGTTTGATTTAAGCTGCCTTTATAGTCTCAAATCAAATCAAATGATTAGATTGAATTGAATTATGATTTAAATGAAATCCAAAGATTCGGTGAAGAAGAAGAAGAAGAAAAAGAAAAAAAAAAAGAAGAAGAAGAAAAAAAAGAAGATTCAGTGAAGAAAAAGAAGAAGAAGAAGAAGAAGGCGCACTATGCCAAACCATGCAGCGACAAGGGGTACGATTTCATGCCTCTCGTCAGCAGTGTAGATGCTAGTGTAGTGGGGCCCTCCAAAAGGATGCAGACATGTTCCTAAAAAAGGTAACACACCTTATAAGTTTTAATTGGGATGTATGGGGCATACGGGCAGGTGTGTGCCTATATAAGAGTAAGAATGCAGGCAGCGCAATACAGAGTAGCTAGCGGATGCGTTCGACGCACCAGGGACGAGGTGCAAAGAGTGGGCGTCGAGGGAGCCTCAGAGAGGGGCAACGGCCACACTCGGGTAGAAAGAAGGATAATCAGGCTTTCCTAACTGATAAAACAGGGTCGTGAGCGGTCATTGAAAGGCATGGAAAGCCTTTAAATGTTTGAGACTGCTGTTCAAACAAAACTGTTGCTAGCACAAGGCTTAATTTGCCGTTCAAATAACAAATTAGAAAGTAAGTTCCGAGTCCGAGAAACGATTTCTAAAAGTCCTATATTTCAAAGTCCGGTACGTTCTCGTGATACCTAGCCTAGTACCTAGCCTAATACTGAATCTGGATATTATGAACACAAGTCGTCCTGGTCCTGGATCTGTATCGATTGGTATGGCTACGGGCCTAGCTATAGGCGTGCACATGGAATTAAGGCTTGGTCCCGCAAAGCAGATCTAACACGCGTTCTCTTAATTAACTACAATTTAAGTTAACGCCACCGACCAGCTCTGACACGGCTCACGCCAATGCCTATAGTGGCGGCGCAGCTATGAGCATTCACCTTACCAATTATGTCTTAGTTTATCCTAGTTCACCTTACAGCTGTTTAACAATTGTGTCATATTTATAGTAAAAATTATTTTCAAAAAGTTCAAAAGCACGTTCATTTTTAATGATGCAAATCAAAAGCATTCTCTAGTATAATCTATTATAACGTTAGAACAGGTGTTACCCAGGGAGGCAGTGTTGTTAAGTCTCGGTACTTTCGGTACCTCGGTACCAGAGGGGGGGTCGGTATCGGATTTTGGATCGGATCTTTCGGTACCAACCTAAATGACTCTCAAACTTAAAAATCACATGTAGTCTGATGTTATAATATCATTTAAACACACTTCATAAAACAAAATAAACAAAATACAATGATAAATTGAAATTAAGAAAGTCTTTTCTAGCTTTTTTGATTGATCTACGACTTCTGTCTTCTGGAACGGTCTATGGATTGGATTTTGTTTTTTTTGTGGCGGTGCACGTGTGCAGCCCCAAAATTCATATAAGGAGACGGTGATGCTTCAGATGGCAGTTCTGCATCCATGTGAGGATACGCGAGATACACACAATGCGCGGCCCAGGGCCCGCACGCTGCAGCCCATGCAGGCGCGCGCCCCCCCCTCACGCTTCAAATTAGACATCAAAAGTTTGTGCTAGTCATCTTTGAGCATTCCAGTGTTCTAACGGCATATAAACAGTCTGTAAAGAGTTCTAAAAACCTGTTTAGAATATGTAAAAAAGCCGGTACCGAAAGTACTGAAAAATTTCGGATCGGGGGGTCGGTATCGGATTTCGGTACTTAGGTTTGTCGGGACTTAACAACTCTGCAGGGGGGGAACTTACCCTAAGCATTCTCTAGGTCCTAGGCGTTGAAAGTATTCACAACTAGATAGTAACGGAATCGTATTACGGTCCAATTTATGGATAGTAATGATGCGCCATAAACTCATACAGTCGTACTCAGTAGTCATACTCATCTTTCACATCAAACCTGATCATCATCATGACATCATTATCATACGTCATCGCCATCGGCCCATAATTAGGCGTCTAGCGTTCCGCAAGTCAACACTAGACTCGGCACCTATAGATTAGCACAGACAAGGCAAGCTGAATTAATAATTTAATAATAACAAACTAGTTTCTAGCAAACAGGCTCAAAACAGATACTTCTTTTCAAACCTGGTCACTACTTAGTAGTGATGCAAACCGACATCTCACAGTAAGACAATAACAGACTCAAGACAGTGCACCGAGGGGATTTATGCACGGCATTAAATGAAGTACATTAAATCCTATTCTATCCTATCATGATTCCTATGCTAGTGGCCGGGGCTAGGCGAGTAACATGAATTCTCATCAAACAAACTGCATGGCAGCCACCGTGGCAGTGATTCAAGGCCATGTCTATACCAGTCTGGCTGGACGTACAATCGATCAGCGTTAACCCGTCAAGAATTCCCCCCACTGCCTCCACCAGTGGGCCACCACTTAAGCATCCCGACACGCCTCGCAACCTTGATTCACAGACGCGAAAACAGTCTGAGCATGCGATTCATTTCCTTGCAACCTGATAAAATCACATAATTCTCGTACGTCTTGGCGTTCGTCTTTCCATGTGCGCTGAACATCGCAAACAAGAACACATTCACGCTTTGAATCGTCTTCGTCGAGCCTTCACCTGCACCCCTCGTCCGTTTCAGGACATTCTCGAATTTGCTTCTGGTCTGCACAGTACGTCTGTTTGAATGCCGCGATCGACCATGCAACCTCTCGGAAGTGCCTCCCTCCCACGCGGTCTTCCTCCCTTCCTTTCTTCCTGTCCCTCGTGTCTGTCTGCCTAGCTGTTACTAATGGAACCCTCCAACGAAGTTGTCTGACGGAAGGTCCGGGTAGGCAGGCTGGGCTTGACCCCCTGAGCTGCTTCCGCTTGTTCGCCTCTCACCAGCGGCAGCTGTAGGGGCAGGGGGGGCTGAGGGGTAGGGGTGGGGTGGCTGCGCTTCGCCTGTTGCGAAACCTCCAGATCCGTTTCTTTGAGGGGGAGGGGGGGGGGCTGGCATGCGAGAGAATGTTCCTCCGGCCGCCGGACCGGGGGCAGAGGGAGAAAAGGCCGCAGATGAGCGCATCTCAGCAGCAAATGGGGTTGCAACCTCGGCGCACTGAGCGAAGAATCGAGACTGCACACAGGAAGCAGAAATGAATTTGTCGGTACTCAATGAAGTGTGTGGACCTCTGATTAAAAAAAAAAAACTTTTTTGTTTCATTTTGAACCAAAAAGAGACTTGTGGAACTAAAACCCGAAGAGAGCAAGCAGACAGGGTGCACACGGGCTTGTGCAGACTCGTTATTCTGAAAAGAGGAAAAGAGATCGTTCGATTTCATTCTGAAAGCCACAGGAAGAACACAAAACAGCAGGAAAGATGGAGCTGAAAATGGAGAAGTGGAGAAGAGCCTAACCGGTTGAAATTTTGATCAGTCTGTTTACACTGACTGTCAGAATAGTTTCTTTTTCATTTATTTGCCTCTTTTTTTTTTCTCCAAACGAAGAGCGAACAGGCAACGAAAGAAAGGGAACACAACGAAGACAGACAGACAGACAGGCAGACAGACAGAGACGCACCTTGATCTCAACGAATTCGGAAAGTCTCTGATCGAAAAACCTGAAGAGAGTAGGGGAGGGTGGAAGGGAGGAAGTCAAGGAAGGCAGAGAACAGAGATGGTGCGGGGACAGACAATTAAGACGAGTGAGCGCTCTTGCTTAGTTTCCGGCTGCATGGCACAACAACAAATTACCGCAAGCAAGTCAGTCGAAACGCAGAAAGAAGCTGAGTCTCAAATCGTCTTATCTCTTTCACCTACCCCCCAAGCCCCCTTCCTTTCTTACTCGAACTATCGATATAATCTCGATGTGTGCGTGCACAGAGACATACACAAATACACGCGCGAATACAAAAACGTGCACGCCCCATACATACCTACATCATGCAGGCAGGGCTCCGTGACCGACCCCTCATTCCCCTCCAGGACCTCTCCCAGTTGCTCTGCATGCGAATAACAACAACACGATCATGCATGCACAGAAAGAAACTGTGGGTCCTCTTTTGTTTGGCAGAGGAATAGCCAAGAATGAAAACAAAAACATTCTGCCGCCATCCTGTAACAGGCACAGAAGAGACACGGCAGCGTCAGCAACAAAACACGAAGAGCAGACGAGTCGGACGGCCCTCCCTCGTTGTTGGAGGAGCGGTTACCAAATGCACAGACAGACAGACAGACAGACAAAAAACCACTGCTTAGGAAAGGAAGCGATCTTTCCTTCATGCAATTTTGGAAACAGTCGATAGACCCGACAACCTAATGGATCCCGATCCTGTCTGGTCTCTCTGTTGCTCTAGCTTTGTGACTGACTCACGTCTGCAGCCGTCCGTCTGGGTGTCGAATGTAGATTGCAGCTGCAGCTAGATGAATGAATGAAGAGGCAATCAGACAAACAGAATTAAGGGGTGATCTCAGCTGCAGGCGGAAGAGCGCGACAGCTGGACAGTGGGTTGTGGGACCCCACGTAACAGGTTTCAGTACCGATAGACACAGAGAGGCAGACAGGAAGAATAACGGAGAAGACCACGGGCCGGAGGTAGGGAATGAGAAGGAAGCAGCGCGAAGAACGATCGAAGGAATGAACCAAAGGGAAAGGTTGCAACAGACGAAGAAAGGAAGGAAGGAAGGAAGGAAAGATAGCACACAGGAAGGAAGGTACTGACAGTGGAGAGCTCCTCAATCAAGTGAGGGTCTGGCCCCTGCGCTCTGTTCTGCTGGCTTGCAATCTGCAGCAGTGCATGCAGTCAAACGAACAAACGAGCAGTACGTTATGGGGTTGAGAAGGAGAAGGAGGGAGGGAATTAGGGAGGGGAGAAAAGAAGAAAGGAGAGAGAAGGAACGACAGACTCCCGTTGACATGGGACTTCTTGGCTGCGCAAGACCCAAAAAGCATCCCGCATAGTGGGTGTGTGCCTCTGTGTGTGCGGATCTCAGTCCTTTTTCATTCTCTCGACAAGAATCTGTAAGACCGCCCTACTGACCCGCGTCCTGACGTCATTCAGGCCCTTGTACGTCTTATCGCGCTCTTCCATGTTCCTTCGAACTGCACGCACACGGAGTTAGATAGCAACATCATCTTTCCCTTTTCACAGAAATCGGTCAGGAAAAAAATTGACCTGAACTCACTCGGAATGAGACACTGAACACCGACAATCGACCCGAGAACACGGCACTCGGGGAAAGAAAACAGGCAGACCAGACCAAAAGTGGAATGTGAGACCTTTTTAAAGCAGCCAAGAAAGGAAAGGAGAAAAATCGCGAGAGGGACAGTTTGCAAGGAAGAGAGGTGGAGAAGTGCTGACTCACCCATGTCTACTTGTTCTCTCTTTCCCTGAATTTCGAACAGCAGCGTTTGTACCATCTGAAGGCAGAGAGGCAAGCAGGTAAGTGAAGAGGGAAGTAAAAAAAACGCAGAGGCAAGAGAGGAAGGAGAGATGGATCATCCAATCAGTGAGGCACTGGGGCGTCAAGCAGCGTGGGACAGTCAGTCAGTCAGTCAGTTAATCAGTCAGTTAATCAGTCAGTCAGTCAGTCATTCATTCATTCAGTCAGTCAGTCAGTCAGTGAGTCAGTCAGTCAGTCAGTCAGTCAGTCAGTCAGTCAGTGAGTCAGTCAGTCAGTCAGTCAGTCAGCCAGCCAGCCAGCCAGCCAGTCGGTCAGTCAGTCAGTCGGTCAGTCGGTCAGTCAGTCGGTCAGTCGGTCAGTCAGTCAGTCGGTCAGTCAGTCGGTCGGTCAGTCACTCACTCAGTCAGTGAGTCAGTGAGTTAGTGAGTCAGTCAGTCAGTCAGCCGATGGAACGGAAAGGTATTGGGACTTCCTGGAAGTCAGCCAAAAAGCTGCCTTTCTCAATCATAAGCGCGCTTTGAAATGTTACAAAGAAAAGCGTAGAAAAGTCAAAGCATGAAAGAAAGGCTCACCTGTCCACAGATATTCCCTGCAGGGGTGCGACAGAACAAACAGAAGAGACGAGATGATTTAAAGTGAAGAGGGGGCTTATCCTGAATTCTCTGAACAAATTTCCTTTCAACTTCATGCTGTTTTCTACAGACCCCACAAAACGACGGCAAGAGGAGTGAGCCCAGAAAAAGAATAGAACACAAAGGCAAAGAGAGGCGGCAAGCTCTTTAAAAAGAAACTTGACGGAGACAAAAGGAAAGAAAAAAAAACGATCCGCATCCATGGACCACCATAAGTGCATCGGGGCATGACACAAGAAAAAAAAAACGCTCCAGAGACCAAGCTTACTTGGGTCATTGAGCTTCACAGACAGTTGTGCGTATCTCTCGGCCTTCCCTGCCAGCGCTGCTGTGCCTGCAATTGACCACAGACAAGCTTACATGGACGCACAGACAGTACAAACACACTTGTAAAGGTGCGGAGTGAGTCCAAAAACGCATTTCGGTCACTCTCGGTCCCCCTGCCTCCGCGTGTGCCCCTCAGCGACCCCGCCCGACAGACCGACCCGGAAACTGCGAGAGCTGCACCTGCAGAGGGTTTCCCCTCATCAGGCAGATCCCCTGCATCCAGTCGTCGAAGGCCCGTACGTCATCACGCAGGAGGTCCAGCAGGGCACGCAGCTGGTCGACGAGGGCTCTCTGAGGGCCCAGGGAATCGTCCTGCAAGGAGAGGGAAGGGGGGGGAGGGTCTATCAGAGAAAGAATCGGTCTATTAATCGATCAGTCCATCAGAGGAGCGAGAGGAGAACACATGATTAAGGAGGTGACTCGAGTCGAGGAAGATGATGTGGTCGATCGTTTATCCTTCCCTTTCTGCCCAGTCACGTGTGTGCATGTCAGAGAGACGTACACAGAGAGGAAGGGGGAAGGGGGAAAGGAGAGAGAGGAAGAGAGACTCACGCGCAGGCGTGGCAGTCAGAAAGGGCTGGGGAGGGAAGGGGAGAGAAGATAAGGGAGGAAGCATGAAAGACTCAACTGACCGGAACAGGCCGCGCCTTTCCACTCAAGGTCTCTTCAATCTTTTGTTGCGCATTGCGGGTGACTTTCTCAAACTGTGTGCTGGCTTTGTCGGCTGTCGTCTCAATGGTATTCACAGCCTTTTTAAAGAAGTCCTTGAAGCCGCTCATGCTGTCGGATCCACACCAAATCCTATGTACAGGGCGAAAGGAGACGAGTTCAGAGTACCCACCCACTCTCTTCGGGAAGGGATGCAGTCCGAGTCGCCAAGCAAGACTTAGTAGCTGGTGTCTCTGGCAAGTTGCCTCTGAGGAATGCTTACATGGGTTCACAAGGTCGCCTTGGACTCGCATGCATCTCACTGCGAACACTGTGGAGGATCAGGAGCCTGTCAGGAGACGGCATTGCAGTCTTTCATGCATGGCGGCGCGCGGCCGGGGCCATGCGCGCATGCACGTCGATCGATCGGTGCGCGCATGCATGTGCATAGGCGCCGCCGCGCAGCACATGCAACGATCGTGCGACGCGCCAATTCGGCTCCACAAAAACACGTTCACACCTTTCAACGTACTCCAACACAAGCACTTCCCAGCAACTTTCTCTTTGATGAGTTCTATCTCGAAACACGCACGAACCGCACTCAATCAGTTCTGTTCACGGCTTTTGTTTAATTCGACACGTGCACGTTCGAGGAGCGTTTCCATCGACTCGGAAGCCCTCAATTTTTTTGTCCGAGTCACTGCTTTGTCCAGGTTGAACTTCGAAAGTCAGACTCGATAGCAGGCGCAAGATGGCGTGCGTCGACAGGACTGCGGAATTCTTCTCGCTCACGGAGAAGCACAAAGCAGCGGCAGCAGCAACGGGGGGCCTTCAGGAGGCACGGCGGCCCTCTGCCTCTGCTGCCCTGGGGCCCGCAGAGACAGCCTTCATTGCCTCTGCGGGAGAAATCGGAAGGGAGTTGAACGTCACCCAGATGAAACTGAGCGAGCTGACAAAACGTGAGCAGTGTCCCATTTTCCGTTCTCTCCAATCTATGTGCTGGAGAATTCTGCACAGACTCATCTCTTGTCGCGTTGTGTGTTGACTGCAGTTGTGAGGAGTAAGAGAATGTTCAACGACAAATCTTCGCAAATCGACGAACTTACTTACAGTATCAAAAGCGTAAGTCATGAAGACTTCCTGGGTTGTTTCATTTGAACAAATTTCTTTAATCTGCGGGTGCGTCTTTCTGTTAAAAGAACGATTCGCACAAACCAGGAGTCTCTTTTTTCGGGTGCTCAGCTGTGTTGTTTGTGTGTGTCAGATAAACGTATGCCCGTGTCTTCCCCCCCACCACCACCCGCCACCTCTCTCACAATCCAGCCTGTATAGAAGTTGCACGATTGATGTATGCAAGTATCGCCCCTCCATCCCATTCGTTCGCATCCCTCCCCTCTCCTCTGCAGTCTCTGGACGACCTCCTCGGAAAGATCGACTATCTCCAAAAGGCGGCAGAGAGGATCAGTGCCTCGTCACGCCACTCACAGGCTCACTTGAACAACATGGTGACTACTGTGCGGTCCAGGCACATGGAGGCCACGCGAGATTTCAAGAACGCTCTGGAGCAACGAACAAAGGTCCGTCAGTTCTCTGTCTGTCTGCCTGTGTGTCAGTCTTCGTGACCCCCTCTTGACTCTTTTCGCAGCCCTCTTGCCTAGAACCACTTCAGCAGCAGAAGGGCGGTGGACAGATAGACTTGGTCGAGGCAGAAAAGCGATCGAGGTGAAGGGAGACCGAAATAGGAAAATGACTGACACTCGCGTGAAAGGGTGGAGGCGGCAGCGCAGCTTCAGACAGGAACGAGTGGGGCGGACGACAGCACGCAGGCAGCACCTAGGGGGAAAAAAAGGGGGGGGGGAGAGAAAATCGGGCTTTATTTTTTCGACGGACTTCCCCCGTCTGTATTTGGTTCCTTCCCGTTCGTGTGTGTTAAGGTGGATGCGGTACGCGCACGCGTCCATAGTGCACGCATATGTTGTTCTTGTGTTTCGCTGCAGAACCTCCAACAACTAGAGAGGCGGCGGCAAATGTACGCCCCAGTAAATGACTCTGGAGGGCCTGCCGCGACTGCCTGGGGTGCGCCTACGGGTGCCCCCGACAGAGACCCTGAATCGTCAGTCGGTCGGTCGGTTGGTCGTTCAGGTTTTCCTTTCTCTCTCAGCGTGAGGGAGGGAGTGTGTCCACATTTGAGTCTGTCTACACGTGTACACTGTTTGAAGGTGTGCTTATCCATCATCCAGTTTCGTTTTTTGTCGTTCTCTTCACTTGGTTGCCTCCGACTTTGTCCGACAGAAAGAAAAAGAAGTTATCTCCTCTTCTTTCCTCCACCTTCTGCTCCCCTCCCATAGAGGCAGACAGGCTCAGTCCTCAAAGGAAAGCAGGGGCAGAGAGGTCCAGGAGCTCTAACAAAGTTGTTTTCCTCTCTCCCGCGCTCTGTGTATCTCTCTCTCTCTCTCTCTCTCTCTCTCTCTGTGTGTGTGTGTGTGTGTGTGTGTGTGTGTGCGTGCGTGCGTGCGTGCGAGCGTGTGTGTGAGTGTGAAAGTGAGAGTAAGTGTGAGTAAGTGTGTATATGTGTATGTGTGTGTATTCGTATTCACTCGCTTTCTTTGTACGTGCATCGGTGCAGGGGGGGTCTTCTGCAAATGCAAGACACGGGACACCAGTACACGCAGTCACGAGCCGAGGTCAGTTGAAAGTCTCCGGATTTTCCCCTTTTCTAATTTTGACTGCTTTCTTGCTGCCTTACTTCCCTGGGCCGATCCCTTCTTCCTTCCCCGATCTGGCTGGCTGCACTTGCCCTCCGGACGATTTGGGATTATCAGATGTTCAGACGAAAGCGAAACAAAGGGGGGGAAAAACTTCGTGGAGTGATTGCGGACGACGAATCACAGAGTCGTGAAGGAAAGAAAGCGCAAGAAAGCACATGATGAGAAACCTGAACATTATTAGTCTTTCGCACTGAGCGAGAGTGATGACACATTCTTTACCCATGGTCTCTGATGCTTTCATATTTCTTTCGAGCGCTTGAAAGGAAAAAAGGTTGAAAGACCAAAGACACACGAAGATGCGCATGTGAGTTTGTGTGAGAGTGCGTGTAAGAGAGGAACCCATGGGTGGTTCTCCAGAGTGCGTGCGACCAGTTCTCTCTATCGATCTATCTCTCTTTCACTCTCTCTGGACGTCCCACTTGATTGATTCCGGTCTTCCTTCCTTCTCGTTTCACTTTCGAATGATCGTGTTCTTTCCCCCTTTCTTTCCTTCTTTCTCCCCCCTCTTCACTGTCCACTCCTCGTGTTGTGGCGTGCGTCACCTGACGTGACATGACATGGCAGGCGATGGAAAACGTCCAGAAGATGATTGCGGAGCTCGGTCAAATGTTCCAGAGGGTCGCTCAACTAGTGACTAGCCAGGGGGAGATGATAGAAAGAATAGACGAGGACACGACGCAAACGTTAGAAAACGTCAACCAAGGTTAGTTGGTCCTTTTGGCTTTCCTTTCTTTCTTTCTGTGGGTTGCTTTTCAAAGTCGGTTCTCTGTTGTGCCCCCGCTACTTGGGGCTTTCCTGTGATGACTGCAATCTTTGCATTTCGCTTTTCGTGGCTCTGTGTCTGTCCGTGTGTTTGCAGCCCAAGCAGAACTGTTGAAGTACTACAACTGGGCCAAATCGAACAGGAGCCTCATCATCAAGGTCAGTCAATTTGAGTCGGGCAGCCAAGAAGAGAGAGACGGGGGGGGTTGGGAGGGACAAGGGGGATTAGACGAGAAAGAAGGCTTTTCTCTAATGGAGAAGATATTGAGAGGTTGTCTGAGCCGGGTGTCTGTTCGCTCTCTATCTGGCTGTACGTAGGTTTTCGCTCGCTGCAGTGTCTCTTTTTTCTGTCATCCCTTGTGCTTCTGTCTGTTTGACACTGATGTGGAAACAAGTTGGAGACACTCACTGCCTTCCGTCTCGAACTATTGATTGGTCCCCGAAGCAACAGTGATTATCGAGACGACATTCTTTTGCTGCATGAATGGCTCCTCCGTTTTCAAAATATGGAAAGATACTTTTCCAAAGTCAGTCTGGATGGCTCGGGGAAACCTGATGGACAAACCGACTCATTGAATTGCTCCCTCACTCGCTTACTTCAACTGCAGGGCCGAACCCGCTTCGTTGTTGCCCTATATCGATATTCACACCAATGCTTCTGACTTGAAGTCATGTTTGTGTTTCTGCCGCTTCATTCGGTTTCCTTTGTGCAGGTGTTTCTGGTCCTCATGTTCTTCATTCTCTTTTCTGCATTCTTTCTGTTTTGATCACGAACCTCTGGCAGTTCCATGCACTTGATTGTTCGAAGCCTAAATTAAAACAATATTCAAAAGCATATGCATCGGAACAACCAAAAACTGTCATACTAGGTTGAATTTAATGTGTATACATATAATATTTAGCAGTTACTGAAAAAAAGTACAGTGTTGTTGAAAGTGTTATTTAGGTGTTAAATGCATTTAAGACCGTTTTTTTAATCTTGTCTGGCTTCAATATGATACTCTAAAAATTACTGAAAAACATTTTTTTGTTTATTATACATTCAAACAACACTTCACATACCTTATAAAATTAACTGTATTAAATTCCTCGTTTATTAATGAAATTTAGCCTTGGAATTTAATTAGTGAAATTTGATGGATTTGTGTGCCATTTATCACAGTGGAATTTACCGTGGAATCTACTCGTCTAGATTTTAGTGATGATTCCACTAAATTCCACAAACTTTGGAAACTTATTTCTCGCTTGCGACCCAGAAAGAGTTCGGAGCTCAAACTAGCATGCTAGCAGTGTTTAGGGAGCTTTATAAGATGTACTAATCACTAATTTATTTAGAATAATGTTGAAGTTCAAGTTCATTTGCATTTATTCGATCATTCGCAGACTCGTCTAATATTATATGTATGTGCGAATTGTAGCGCAGCCTGTAAATTCATCATCATCAAACCTTTTGTTAGCTTGCTTATCTGCCCTTAGGTCTCCTTTTACCCGAAGCAACAGGTCGGAAGGTCTCCACACTCACAAGTTCAAATTGGCCGTGTGAAAAGATCTGCATACATAGTCAAGCAACAACCGGAAACAAGACTCATGTCTTCTTTTGCGGAATGCGCATTATTTTAAGTTACTGGGTCAACTCTTGTGATGAAAAGAAAGGGTCATGGCGAAAAAAAACAACCCAGAGGAAACATGCGAGAACTCTTTCCACTCGACTTTGACAGAACAACGGATGTTTGACAGTCACAGAGGAATGCATACACGCACGCACGCACACACTCACTCACACACACACGCACACACACACACACACAGAGAGAGAGAGAGAGAGAGATAACAATCGACCTATAGTGCAACAAACAACCTACCGAGAGCTTATCCTTCCTGCTTCTTCGTTCGTTCTCTGTCGCTTTGAGGACTTCCTCTGCCTCCATCATCACCTCCTCCGCCTTGTCCGTCTCTTTCCTTGCTGCATTGACCAGAAAACGAAGGTGTTTGAAGACCGCCTCGTGGTCTCCCTCTCCCACTCCCTCAGTATCTGAGTCCGCTTCTGTAGCCGCGTCCAGTGACTTCCCTTGCACAAGGATCTGCAAGCAAGAGGAGGAAGGAGAGAAAATAAACGTATCGAAGAAGACAAGTCACAGGTGGATCTCAGTCTTTGCAGTCAGCTAATGTCTTTATGTGCAATTTTTCGTTTGCCAGCAGGAGTGATAAGATCTCCCTCCCAATCCGAAAAAGCGAAAAAGAGACAAGACCGATGACTGTGTGGTCGGTCTGATTGGTTGTCTGTCTCTGTGTTTCCCTTTCTGTCGATTCATCTTTGAGCCCGTCTTCTCTTGTTGAGGACAAGAGAGGAGCAAAGAGAAAAAAAGCAAACGAGAAATGTAAGAAATGCAGGAATGGAGGAAGAAAGAAGGAAAGAAACAGAAACGGCGGAACGATCGACAAACTTCGAAGCGAGGAAGCTACTGACAGTCAAACAGCCGTCGATTAGCGCGCAGAGGAACGACAACACCTGCACACATACACACACACGCAATGCAGAGGAATGTGAGGGTTTGTGAAAGGAATACACTCACACGGAGGCACAAAGTGAATCAGCCATCTGACTCAAACTGGTAAAAGACGTCGAAAAAAAGCAGAGGGGTTCGAGGAAGGAAGAAATTCATCAGGTTGAAACGCTCTGAAACTTTTTGTGCATGCAAATCGAACCGAATCGAGCATTCCGAATTGTGCATACAAGCACAACCATTTTCCGTCAGCAAAACGCCATATGCATTCTGACCTGATCAGAAGGAGGTATGTCAACCTCCTTCGCCATACTTTCTTTTTCCTTCTCTTTTCTTTCCGATGACTGCTTCCCCTTCCCTGTACCCCCCTGCAATCTCCCTAGCTGCTCTTCTTCCTCCTCTTCGTCCTCTCCGTCCACGTCTTCATCCTCATCTTCATCCTGCCCCCCCCCTCCTCCAAGTGCGATGTGCACAGCGAGCCATTCACCAGCAAGCTCCAACAACCGCACCGCATCTGCCGCCGTTAAACCCGCACGGAGGGCTCGCGCCATCGCGTCGAGTCCCCCTGCGGCGTCGGACCGGACAGGCGGCGCCCCATGGGAGTCAATGCCCCCCCCCACCATTCGGAGACGGGTGAGGACTTTACCGAACGACACGAGAGGGAGGGAGTCGGAGCTCTCATCTCCCTCTGAACCGCTTGACGAGGACGAGGCTCCCGTCTCCCCCCCTCTGGCTGTCTCTCTCAAAATTGCGACCGCCTCAGTCTCCGAGATCAGAGGCGTCTCCAGGAGGGCGAGGAGCGTTCGGGGAAGCCGGAGCTTTTTGGCTGTCTCAAGGGTGCCGTATTGTGCCAGTTTTTGGGGAACCTGCAAGAGAAGAAAAGAGAGGATTCCACATCGAGCCCCAAAGAAAGTACTGTCACAAGGGAACAGCGTATTTGAATTCGCTCTAGCCCTCTGAGCACGTAGAAGTGAAAGGATCGACACAGAGGAGGCAGCGTGAAAGAGGAAGGTCTTTGTTCCTTCCTCCCTTTTCGCCTTTCTTCCTTCGAGCGATTGTCAAACGACTACCAGCGAAGCTTGGAGTCAATGAGAAAAGCGCGGCCTTTCATGTGTCTGCTTTGAAGGTGCCCAAGGGGAAGGGAAACACGGTGTGATTGCGCCACACATTTGCCTCTTTTACGTTTCAAATCGGTCTTGTCTTCTTTTTTGCTTTTTTTAATGGGAGGGATGGTCATGCTTCTCCTACTCATCTTCGAGCACTTCTTTCGCTCGGGTAAAGGAAGAAGACAAGCAGAAAGAGAACCAATTGAAAGCGGGAAGGGAAAGCCTCGAGGCAAAAACAGGAAGCGTGCACGAGACGGACGGAAAAGAGGACAAGACAAGGCAAGTTGAGCATAATATACAAACAATACAAAAGAAACCCTCACAAATCAAAAGACTTGACGGACCTTGAACTCCTCCAGTAGAGACAAAAGCAAAGCAGACGAAGACGGTGATCCGTCTCCGGTCTTTCCCCCCCCTTTCGCTTTCCCCTTTTCTTTTGACTTCCCGCCCCCCTCTCCTTTTCCCTCTCCATCTGGCGACAGTGCCAGAGAGAACGACAGAGGCGGAGACAGAGGGGGCTCTCCTGCAGCGGCCCCACCCCCCTCGGCAGGTGGGAGGGTCTCTGTCAACGGTCGTAGCTGCACACGACTCAGGCCTCCTAGACTCCCCAGCATTCCTGCACGAACCAACGAAACTAGGGCTGAATCCAGTCGTGTTCTCTGCTCTTCTGTAACTGCCGTCTCCTCCTCTTCCTCTCCTATAGAGTTCCATAGAGACTGTTCGAACGCTGTCGACCTGGTGATTCCTCTTCCCACGAGGTCACTTGCCAGCCCTCCAAACTCATCCGGTTCTCTCGGCACACAATGAAGAGGCAAAGGGACCCAACTTCCATCCTGCCCCTCACCCTCATCCCCCTCTCCCTCCTCTTCCATTCCCTTCCCCACTCCCTCCATGGCGGCCAATTGATATCCAGGGGCAGGCAGTGCGGGGGCACACACCGCACTCACTCGTCCGTCTGCGAAAAGAGCGACGACAACAGGGTTCTGTCCTGTCGATTCTTCTTTCGAGGACACAAAACGCCGAGAAGCCGCAGCGTACGGTTTGTCGAAACAGGTCATGAGGATTGAAGACAGAGACCTCAAGGGAGCAGGCAGCGGAGCTGCCACAGTGGGGGAACAAGTGAGGGTGTCCAGAATCACAAGCCACCCGTGGCTGCTTTCTGCAGCTCCGCCCCCTCCACGCCCTGCCACCACAGCGACTGCAGAGGGGCTCACCCACGCACAGGGCAACTCCCGAGAGGACCCTTTGGAGAGATCCCCCATCTCAACGCTTCGCACACACATCAGCCTTCTCCCATGATCAGACCACGACAACAGCTGCATACAGACACGAACACACACACACACACACACACACACACACAGAGAGAGAGAGAGAGAGAGAGAGAGAGAAAGAGAGAAAGAGAGAAAGAGAGAGAGGAAGTGCATGTGAGGAAGTACATGTGAGAAAGTACAAATTCAGTAAAGAATCAGAGTAAGCAAGCACGCAAGCCAGCCACAAGCTTTTTCAGTTCCTTTCTGCCCACCCCTTCCCCTCCCCTTCCCACAGAAGGCAGGCGAGCGTCCAGCCCAAATTCTCTTCAAACACTCTTCCTTCCCTCCCCCAGACCTGAATCTTGCCGTCACTCCGTGCGACCAAGACGTCCGGATTCGAGAGACTCTGGAGGTCCTCGTACGAAGCTGCACTCTCCCCCTCTGTGCCCCCTGTTTTCTCGGCACCCTTTTTGCTCTTCTTACTGCCCCCCGATTCCCCCCCCACCCCTCTCGCATCCCCCAAAGAATGAGAGGAGAGAGCCGGAAAGAGAGGCAACGGTAGCGGAGCCGTGCATGAAGTTGGGCCCAAGAAGCGGAGCGTACAAGAAGAAACCGCAGTGTTGCTGTTGGCGTCCGCTCCCTTGTCCTTTCCCTTCCGCTTCGGGACCTGCTGCAGGAGGAGAACGGACATAGAAGAAGTCTGTTTGAGAAGGTGCAGGTGGTCTGCTTCACTTCTGTTGCTCTTTTTTCATCGAATTGGAAAAAAGACTTTCGTCCGATTCTCTTTCTGCCCC
>JAHBMJ010005669.1:20811-28311 GCA_018398765.1 Chromera velia | reverse complement strand
ATGAAGCTGCATAGGCCATACGCAGAGTCTAAGGACTGTCAGATGGAATGAAAGGACGAAAGCTAGAAGCATGATATCATTCTGATTGATTGAACTCTCGTTGGGTGAGCATTGGTGGGATGAAATAATTGTGGTCGGACGGGCGAGTCAATCGCGCGGCCCCGGAAAGCTCTAGGCCCGCTAGCCAGGCCCGGCAAGGCGCCGTGAGACGGGAATGCAGCCTGTACGTCGGCCCTAGAAGGCAGAATACAACACAGCTTCCCTTTTCTTTTCGTCTCTTTTCTTTTTAGTGATCTCGAGGAGCTGAGAGTCTCTAGTGAGAGATCTGAATGAGAGAGATGGACATGCAGAAAGCGAGATTAGTCAGAGGTAGGGAAACACATAAGCCCATGACAGGATTGTACCCCTGTCAACAGAGCCTCCGGATATAGGAGGTCATGGAGGGAACCCATGCATGCATGCCTATCTCACCTGTCATACGTATATGGAGGTCCGCGTGACAAGGGTGACCGCTCATAAAAAGAGAAGAGTGAAAATGAAAAAGACAGAGGCTTCAGACATGCCATTGGCTGCAAGAGATCATGTCTGCATCGACTGCATGCAGAGTGAGGGAATGGATAAGCAATAGCAGTGAAGGTCGGAAAGTGGGGGAGGTGAGGAGACCAATGGATGATCGTCAAACGATCGGTGATTGCAATATGAAATCACTAAAGGAAAAAAAAAAGGCAAGGCCTAGAAGCAAGGTAACAAACAGACGCTACGTACTCTCTTCGTCTCCTTCTGCCCTTGTCAGTACAGACGCCTGGATGAGTAAGTTCAAAATGAGAAGAGACGGCCAAGAGACAGACGCAGATATACAGACTGTCGATCTCCCTGAGAAAGACAGATAAAGACATGACGAGTGGAAAGACCAAGAGGGCGGCCGCCGGACAAAGTCTTGGTGCCAGATGACTACGGAGGAAGAGAACCGCCCCCGTTGTATGTAGGCGCCTTGCACTGTGAGGTCTAGCTCTGAGGTCAAGGAGGTCGAGTAGCAAGGTAGAAAATAGGTGGAAAGAATTCCACCAAAGCAACAAGCGAGCCGTCTCGGTTTCCAAAAAAACAGTTCTATGAAGTCACGAAGATGATGATGGGCAAGAGGTTGATGACAACGTTCATGGGGTGAAAGGAGAGGATAGGACCAGGGCACGGGGCGGAAGTAGCGAACTTGATGAGAAGCAAACGTAAAGTGTGATTGAGGTTTTTGTTATGCATGCCGCGTCCCCGTGTATGAGGGGCGGATCTAGCCTAGTCTATCAAAAGGTTCCGGTTCGTCCCATCTGTTCTGAATCTAGGAACACTGCTCATTGATCACTTTTACTGCGGCTTATTTCTCAAGCGGCGGTAGAGTAGAACTTGGAGAACAACGAAAAGAGAGGAGAGGCAGGGCAAACGTAAAGTAGAGGATATCCACTTGGAAGCGCCCAAAGGAAGAGAGAACCGACAGTATGAAAAGAGAAAATCATGCCACGGAGAGCACAAGCGGAGAGAGGTTACCACAGGAGCCAAGGAGTCTAGAAGATACTCAAAGAAAAGATAACAGTGCACCAGGCTACCCGGAATAAGTAAATCGAGAAAAGATGTCTTACAAAATGAGGAGACGGAAGAAAGAAGGTCCTGGATCGTTTTTAAATTGGCGGTGCTACCATGTTATGTCTAATGAGGACGCTAACAATAGCGCAGCTAGAAAGGTGGCTAGCGTGACATAAGAACATGAAGCTGCATAGGCCATACGCAGAGTCTAAGGACTGTCTGATGGAACAAAAGGACGAAAGCTAGAAACATGATGTCATTCTGATTGATCAAACTCTCGTTGGGTGAGCATTGGTGGGATAAAATATAATTGCGGTCGGACATCACCCCTGCTATGCGGTCAATGGGGGGGTACCCCATTGAAGCCGACGACGACGAGGGCTTTTTGCCTTTCAATCCCCGGAGGGGGGGGGGTTCCAACGACGATGGACGGAGCTTCGATGACCCCCCCCCCCATTCAGCCCCTCTCCATTGACTCTCACTGCCGCCCTCAACTACAATGTCCTCTTCTGGCAGGCAGTGCATGAGGATGAGAGCGGATGACCTGTAGCCACTGACCATGCGACTAGTCACAGTCAATGAAAACCTAAGGAAAGCGAAAAGGCGATCGAAGTTTGTAGTCAAGTGAAAGAGACATGCCGTCTCCAGCCGTCTCCTGCAAAGTTTGCGAAGCAAGCCAGACAAACACTCCCAGAACTTCATCTTACGATGTACTCTGGCATATCTTTGATAGGTGTCTATTCAGGAGTATCTGTAGGTGCCAGCAGTGGCCGTATTGCACATGTACATGGGGCCATTTTCGCTTACCTCCGTGCCCCTTGCTTCTTCCTATTTCGCTCTTCTGTCTTCTGTTCATGAAAGATGGAGCTTGGGCTCAGGCTTGGAAAGAGGAGATCAGCAATGTGACCACCCGGTATGTGAAACATCAATTCGACAGAGCTTCGCCCGGCTCGCTGGCACAATGGGTGGGTTTCCTTGTTCCCTTTCTTCCTTCCTTGCTTCCTTTGAAATCGTTCCCTTATTCCTTCCGTCCTTCCTTCTCTCTTTTTTCCTCTCTCTGTGCCCCACGCTCTTGGCCCTGTGTTGGTGTGTGTCTGTGTTCCTCTCGCTCCGCATGTCTATGTGTGTATGTATATGTGTATGTGTATCCCGCCCTCCGATGATGACAGTGGTGTGCCTGCCACTATCGGAGGGGGGCACACAGACATGTAGGCACTCAGAGACGCACCACCGAAGGAATACAGGCCAATGAGTCATTCAGTCAGCCAGCCAGCCAGTCAGTCAGTCAGTCAGTCAGTCAGTCAGACAACCAGTCAGTGAGTCAGTCAGTCAGTCAGAAAGTCAGTTAGTCAGTCAGTCAGACAACCAGTCAGTGAGTTAGTCAGTCAGTTAGTCAATCAGTCAGTCAGTCAGTCAGTCAGACAACCAGTCAGTCAGTCAGTCAGTCAGTCAGTCAGCCAGTCAGCCAGTCAGCCAGTCAGCCAGTCAGCCAGTCAGCCAGTCAGCCAGTCAGCCAGTCAGCCAGTCAGTCAGTGAGTCAGTCAGTTAGTCAGACAACCAGTCAGTGAGTCAGTCAGTCAGTCAGAAAGTCCACTACTCATAACTTTTGAACAAAAAAAAATTAGAAGCTGAAATCAAGACAGTAAAACCTTCTTACATACACCTTTGATACTAGAAACTAAACTAGAAACAGGTTTTTTAATACTATAGAAAAAAAATATGTTATGTTCTAGCAATGTTATTTAGATTGAAAGTTAGGCTCACTGGCAGGCTAGGTTCACTAGGTATAACTATGTTCACTTTCAATCTGAAAACGTAAATATGCATAACTTTTCAACCAAAAAGAATTAGAAGCTAAAATTAATTAAGATAGTAAATTTCTGAGTAAAACCTTCTTACATACATGGTACACCTTTGATACTAGAAACAGGTTTTTTAATACTATAGAAACAAAAAGTGTTGTGTTATGGTAATGTTATTTAGATTGAAAGTCAGGCTCACGCGAGGATCACTAGGTATGATAACTTTTGAACCAAAAAGAAATAGAAGTTGAAATTACGAGAGTAAAGCCTTCTTATACATGTATCTTTGATACTATATACGACCTATACACTAGATTATACAAACCAGTATACAAACAGGTTTTTTAATACTATAGAATAAAAAACTGTTAATTATGTTATGGTATTAATTGCTATATGTAGATTGAAAGTGATGTTAGGATTACTAAGTATAGGCACTGTATAGCTGCGTTCATTTTCAATCTCAAAAAGTAGATATTCATAAATTTTAAACCAAAAAGAATTAGAAGCTGAAATTAAGATAGTAAAACCTTCTTACATACACTTTTGATACTAGAAAGTTAATAGAAACAGCTAGCTTTTATAATACTAGAAAAAACAATGTGTTATATTATGGTAATGCTATTTACTAGGCTATTTATAGATTGAAAGTCAGGCTCAGGCTAGGATCACTAGGTATAGCTACGTTCACTTTTAATCTAAAAAAGTAAATATTCATAACTTTTGAACCAAAAAGAATTAAAAGATGAAATCAAAACAAGAAAGCTTTTTTATATACACGTTTAAAACTAAAAACAGGTTTTTTAGTACTAGAAAAAAATGTGTTATATGTTATGGTATTGCTATATCTAGATTGAACTTGAAAGTGAGGCTAGGATCACTAGGTATAACTACTTTTCGGTAGGAGTTTCTCTTGATCGAATCAGAAAGAGTAAGACAGTGACACTGGGGATGAACAGACGTCCAACCTGTACCTCTCAAAACTCCTAAAACCGCAAGGCCAGCGACTTTCCCTGCAAAACGCCCCCACTGCTTGCACCTTCCTTCCTTCCTTCCTTCCTTCCTTCCTTCATTCCTTCCTTCATTCCTTCCTTTCTTCCTTCCTTCCTTCCTTCCCTCCTTCCTTCCTTCCTTCCTTCCTTCCTTCCCTCCTTCCTTCCTTCCTTCCTTCCTTCCTTTATTCCTTCCTTCCTTCCCTCCTTCCTTCCTTCCTTCCTTCCCTCCCTCCTTCCTTTTTTCCTTCCTTCCTTCCTTCCTTCCTTCCGTTCTTCCTTCTTTCCTTCCTTCCCTCCTTCCCTCCTTCCTTCCTTCCTTCCTTCCTTCCTTTCTTCCTTCTTTCCTTCATTCCTTCCTTCCTTCATTCATTCATTCATTCTTTCCTTCCTTCCCTCCTTCCTTCCTTCCTTCCTTCCTTCCTTCATTCCTTCCTTCCTTCCTTCCTTTCTTCCTTCTTTCCTTCATTCCTTCCTTCCTTCATTCATTCATTCATTCTTTCCTTCCTTCCTCCCTTCCCTCCTTCCTTCCTTCCTTCCTTCCCTCCTTCCTTCCTTCCTTCCTTCCTTCCTTCCCTCCTTCCTTCCTTCCTTCCTTCCTTCCTTTCCTCCTTCCTTCCTTCCTTCCTTCCTTCCTTGAAGTTCCTTCCTTCCTTCCTTCCTACCTTTCTTCCTTGCTTCCTTCCTTCCTTCCTTCCTACCTACCTACCTTCCTTCCCCCCTACCTTCCTTCCTTCCTTCCTACCTACCTTCCTACCTCCCTTCCTTGGTTGAAAAGTCCTGTCTTTCTTTCTGCCTATCTTCCGACTCAGCAAATGCTCCTCACAGAAAAACAACATGAAAGAAACGAATGTTGAACAAGACAGGCAGGAATACAGGCGGGGACGCGGGGAGGCAGGCGGGCAAAGACAGACATTCGAACAGACCGCCTGATCAAAAGACATATACGCAGGTCTCTACATGAGTAAAGCACCATCCGTAAATAAACTCACAGGGAAAGAAAACAGGAAAAGGATAGTTTGATACATAGGCAGGCAGGCATCGAGCCACTCCGCGCTACTCCACGCGCGTGGGCCGCATACACTGACAAAAGCATTCCAAAGCCTGTGTTGTGACTCATGACAAGTCGAGGTGTCCGCGAGCGAACGCATGTAGACCGAGAATGATAACCCATCTATCACAGGCATTTGCATAAGCGTATTGCAAGCATAATAGGAAAAAGCTCTGGCTTTCCTAAGATCGATTATGCATTGAGGCAGAACATGCATACCAAAGCTGAAAATATGACGGTCTTATAATTAAGTCTGTCTGCATGATTATTCTCAGTGTGCATGAAGGTCAGTCAGTCAGCTAGGTCTAGCAGCTAGGTGCATGCATGGATCATACAGCGGCCATGCATTAGGTAATCCAACTAATAAAGAGTCAAATATATAGAATTTTATAGGAAAAATTCAAAAACTAATATTTTTTAAAATAATTTCTTTCTTTCATTCTTTTTTAACATGTTATTATTGGATGTAGAAGCATTTGTGTCCTTTTGCTAGCTCGCCACACCAACATTGCTTCTTCTTCCTTCCAGGCTTCTTCTTGGGCGCTGCAAGTTTCTCCACACACTCGGTACTGTATGGAGCATAGCATCTGACGTGAAACTCTCGACACTCAGGGTGGCGATGCCTGGGCCTCCCAGCTGCAACTTGCTCTTTTGAAGCAGGAACAGAAAGAAGATTCTCTCTATCAACTGTACAAACAGAGCTTCCTTCACATTTATGGAGGGGACCCCAACATCGGAAGCACAACAGGCAAGACTGTGCCCATAAAAAAGGAAGTCTCTATGTCCACACCCGTTCTTCATCTTCCATCATGTGGTTTCTCCATCCAGGCCCCACAGCAAGAACTTCCCCCACAGTTTCCATAGGTAGACTGTCTTCCTGCAATCAATAAGCAAATCAAAAACTAAAATCAAATAGACATTCAATTTCATTCAGAAGAAGAAAATTTGTAAAGAATGCTAGCTAACCATAAGATTAGGTCCGCACAAGAAAGAACCTCCCACTGCAGTCTTGTCAAACGGCACAGGATAACGCCCATCCCACCCCATAATCCATCGATGAGCAAACATGCTCATCAACCAGTCCGTTTCCACATCAGCAGCTTCATATTCATTCTTTACAATGGCAACTACAAACACCCGAACTGTCCCTGTGCGTGCAGAAGCAAAAAAGTGAGAAGGCTTCCGGAAGTTGTCACCTGGAGGCATAACATGCACTGACAGGTGTGGCAATGAAGGAAACCCAAAAACTCTTCCCTTTGCAACTTCTATTGCCCTTGCCTCCATTGGTGCCTTCTTTGCGCCAGAATATATTTTCACTGTATTTTTTTGAGTCTCATGGATGGTCACATAGTTCACCATCCATCCAGCTTTGACCACCTTGTCAGACAAAGTGCTGCTGTGCTGTTGTAAATGAGATTCAATACTCGCAATCGATAAGAAAGAAAATCTGAACTCCTCTCCCACCCTTTTCTCCTCTGCGAAATGGGCCCATGCCCTTGTTATCCAGTCAGGAGGCATCCTTCCGTTCCCGTTTTGTCTTCAAGACAGGCGTCATTAACCAAAAAATTGAAATTCTGTTGCCATCTTCCTCCCCTCTGACTCTTTTCACACATGCGCCAGCTTTCAAAGCACCCAAAACTGCTGTATTTTTATCTTAATCATAGCGGGTAATCTTTACAAAATATAGAGGATCTCAACCCCAATCTCCAATTTGTAAGACGCCTTCTCTCTAGAAGACGCCATCCTGTCATGCAACAGAAGAGAGTGTCTTGGAGACGGTGTCATCTATTGTTGGAGTATTCAGTCAGTCAAAGCTGCCGCATAGCCATCTATGCGATGCATGCATGCGTACACATGCTTGCCAGGCCGCGCCGAGCCGCAGCCCCGTCATTTTGAACTCAACGCGCTCTCATGCAATGACTCCTCATGAGTCGGATTACCTAATGTAGCCCTCATGCAATTTAGCTCGCAGTCGGCGGCCAGCCTTCACGGCCAGCCTTGAATTTAGCTCGGTCGGCGGCCAGCCTTCGCGGCCAGCCCTCAATTTAGCTCGGTCGGTGGCCAGCCTTCGCGGCCAGCCCTC
>JAHBMJ010005669.1:2741-20774 GCA_018398765.1 Chromera velia | reverse complement strand
CCCCCCCCTGAGGGGGGGCATGGCAGGGGTGATGGTCGGACAGGCGAGTCGATCGCGCGGCCCCAGAAAGCTCCAGGCCCGGCAAGGCGCGGTGAGACGGGAATGCAGCCTGTGCTACGGCCCTAGAAGGCGGAACACAACAGTTTTTGAATAGAAAAGCGTACACAATCACGAAAAGGGCGAAGGACTAGACAAAAGAGGATGTACAAAAGCATATATCTTAGTTTACGTATAGATATTCATAGACTATAATTTTAAAATATGTATTGTTTGGAATGCTATTTTAATATTATTAATATGATTAAAAAAAAATGAAACAAACAGGCTAAGTAGCGGCAGTAATCAGCCACTTATAGAGAGGAGGCAGGCGTGCATTGGTCAGCCCGACTTGGCCAGTCCCGTGTTGCTGCGTTACCTATCAGTGCGGCGCAGCTTGAGACATTACGGAGACGGAGAAAATGCATACGTCAATCCATGTTGTGAAGTTGCTTAGTGAAATACTCAGGGTGATTCGATGGAACAACTTTCGATCGATGAGAGCAGAAGCCGGACAAACATCTTGCATTATTATTCCTGTATAGAGAACCGTGTAAGTGACTAGACTGATGTTCTTGACTGGACTATTCTAGTTCTCTTCATGGTAGCAGTTGGTTCTTTCCTCTTTCTCCTCAGGGTCTGTTGGTCTGTATCAGAGTGTAGCTTTCCCTCTCTGATGGACGGAGACCAACCTCGAGGGGCCGATGGCCGTTTTATCTCCAAAAGCCCTTCTGATCAAAGCCTCAGCCCCTCTGACTTGGACTTGTTGACCACCAATATCAAGAAATTCAATTTGGCATAGTTATTTCTTTTTCAGTCCACTTCTGTTCCGTCTCCGACTCCTACCTCCACCACTGACACGGGGAAATTCGCCCTATGGAAGTGCGAGCTCCCCTTTAAGGACACTCACGGGGGTAGAGTCGCGATTGTCAAGGCGTTTGAAGACCACTGCAAATTGCAGCCTACGAGTGCGCCGTCAGACATCTGTGCAGCAGCATTCCACCAGGGTTTGCAAAAATACCCTGAGCTCTACGATCTTGTCTCCGATCTCTCCCCCCCCGAGTCTGATGATGTCGAACACTGCAAGAATATCATCTTGCAGTCGTCGGAGGAAACCGAACACAAGCGGATGTTTACAAACTGCCGTTCTCTTTTTACTCTGTCCACTTTCGACTCCCCCAACATTGAAAAGTATATCGAGACGGTGAAAGCAGCCTGCCGAGAAATTTCCCGTCTCTTGTTGTAGGAAGAGATTATCCCTGTGTGGTCCGGGGCGGGGGACAAAACCGATCTCAGCACTTGGAGGGTGAAGAAGAAGTTCGTTCCCCTCCTTGACCCCCTCACCCGCCGTCAGGGGCAGCTTGCTTCCCTGGTCCTCATCAACGGCATTTCTGACAGCACCATGCGTGCGAATGTCGAGAGCAGCATCGCCCCCCATATGCCTTTCGATGGAGATGATGGTGCGGTAGCCAAATTCCGCCACTTTGCCCAGCCCTCTTGTTTTTCCCGTCTCCCTGCCAATCCATCCGTTCCCGCACAAACACACGGCGTGCAGCTAACGGGTTGCTCTTCTACTGTCCACCCTCGGCCCCATGCAACTAGACCATCTCGAAAGCGCCGTCACTGTGAACACAAGACCCACCGTCCCAAAGAGTGCCTGAAACAGCACTACTGCAGCGATTGTGATCACTGGGGACACAAAACTGGTGACTGTGACCTCGCCCATGACCACTTTGCCCTTTTGAGGGGCTACGGCTATAGCAAAAGCGGGGGCAGGTCCGGTGGGAATGGGGGCGGGCAGGGAAAGAGGGGGAGAAAGTTTACAGGATCAGAGAAAGGGCGTGCTCATCAGCAGGGAGGGGCCCTAACTGGTGAGACGAATGAGTCAGAGGCATCGGATACAGATTTGGAGGCCTTCCTTGCAGCTGCCGCTGTAAGGCATTTATCACAGTCAGCTTTTTCTCTTCCTGTCTCTTCTGGTTTCTCTTTTGACGGTTTTGCGTGTTTGCTTGATCTGGGTGTAAGTGGTACTACGTGTACTCATGGCTGGCTGAATAAGCATGCTGAAGAGTCAGGGTTGCAATGGACTGAGACTGATTTGCCGACACCTCTTTCTGTTGTTCCTGCTTGTCGAACGAAAGTGAGGATGCGGCACCGTGCCACCATTCCCTGCAAACTAAATGGGCAGCTTGCTGTGTTGAAACCATCCATCATGGAAACAGAAGCAGTCACCCTCCCACTCATCGGCAATCAGCGTCTCATCAAACTAGGCGTGCGATTTGACTATCGGACTAGATCCTTGGAACTCCCCTCCACTGTTATCAATTTTCTCCGTACAGCAAATGATCTATTTTTTCTGCCTCTGGAGATAGACGAGACTTCCCCGCCCGAGTCCCCACCCGCTTTGAATTCCCCTTCTGTGTCTCCAGCGGCCGTTGCGGTGGACCCTGCATCGCCTGTGTCCCCTCCGTTGTCTCCTTCTCTGGTTGTCCTCACAAATGGGCACCTCTCTGCTCGTTTGAAGGCAGCCAAACAGAAGAAGCAGCACCGAGGAAATCGCACCCAGTCTCATGTTGTGAAAACCCATTTGGGAGAATCTGCTGTCTCTCCCCCCGTTTCATCATCTTGTGACAGTTCTTCAGCCTCCGATCAGCCTCTTTCTCAGCAGCCAAAATCTTTTTTCTCACAGGACCCCCCCCCCATCTCCATCAAAGCCACTGTTGATGAACTCATCCGCACACATCACGAATAGTTAGGACACGCAGGCATCGAGGCCACTTGGCATTCCCTCCGTGCGTCCCTTTCTGACCTTCTTCCTGGTTACAGCAGCATTTCCCGCCGTGCCGTTCAACGCGCCCTGCTCCCATGCATCCGAGAGGGTACGTGTGCGCATGTGAAGCCGAGGCATGGGGGAGACGGCAGCCGGGGGTGTTTGAAGGTCGATCGCCCCGGGCAGCGAGTATGTTGTGACCTTGTGATGGGGTTGAAAGGGGGGTATTCATTGCACATCCAAGACCAGTATGATGACTGACTCGCTCAAGAGGTAGTCGAAACAAAAGATTCTGTCACAATCCATGCTGCCTATGATTGTTGGTCCCGCAGTCTGGAGGGTGACCTCACCTCTGAGGTGATGACCGATCACGGGCCCGAATTTCAAGGTGATTGGTGTGAGTGGTTAGCTGAGCGGGAAGCCACAAACCCTTTGACCCCTGTAGGCAGCCACCACTCTCTCGGCAAAACAGAGCGTTCCCATCGTGAGTGGCTCACGATTTTGCGGGGCATTCTCAGAGATCGAGGTCTTGACGATTCGCATTAGAAGGAGTTTACTTCCCTTGCCACAGCCAAATACAATCGTCAGCCTCAAGGGTCCACTCACAAGAGCCCATTCGAGCAACGCTGGGGTGCCCAGCCACCCAGTCCTCCCATTGATGCCCTGCATGACCTCCTTCAGACCTCCCGTCGCCCCTCTGCCGAGATGTTCCCATTCCCCATTGGCTCGTCCGTCCTCTACCATCACTCTGACCATCCCCGCGCCAAGCTTACACCCCTCTACACTTCTGCGACTGTTCTGTAGCGCATAAGTGAGCATGTGTTCCAATTGCGTCTTCCTTCTGGACGGCCCATCCTGTCGCATCGCAGATGCATCCGTCTTAATGATAGCCCCCACCTAGACCCTGTCTATATCGTTCTATTGCTGTCGGACTCCCTTTCTGAGCGCCCGGACATATTCGTTGGGTCTCCTCACCAGGCGGAGCAGCAACAACCGCAGCAGTTTTCAAACATACAGTGTCCGTCTAACCAGCCGCCCTCTCCCAAGTTTAACATCACTGATTTTGGTAAAGATGAGCTCATTCTTTGGCGGGATGAGAACACAGGCCGCTGTTTCCTTGGTAGCGTCCGTGCTATTGATCCTGAAGGTGAAGAACGGGTTGAGGTTCAGGTATGGGGATCAAACGGCAAGTAGCCTCTTATAAGCCGACGCATGCAGCCTGCATGGTGCCCTCTCAAGGGCTGCCCCAAACTTTTATACGGTGTGCAAAAACCTTCTGGGTGTGGGCCCGAGCTTTGCTTTCTGGTCCCAAAAGAGGTTGTTGAGCGAAACATTGTCCTCTCTGCTGAGGGGACTCTCCCCTCCCACCTCTGTGACACTTATTGAAGTGTTCTCCTTGCCAGCCCAGAAATAGTGTTCCCCACCGATCGGTTGTCTTTCGATTCCCTTGCTTCTTTAGCAGCCGTGGTTGCCATCTTCCCTCCTCCCTCCCACCCGACTCCAGTTGCAGGTGCGTCTGTTGTATATTTATGGAACGAGGACACTGAGGTGGGGCCCAGTGCATTCCAAGCTGCCACAACTTACATTCCTCTCCCATGCCGGGGGCTCACAGTAGAACAGCTTGACGGGCAAGCTAAGTCCCATGCCGCAGAGTTGCAGTCACTCGCCGACAATGATGCATACAAGCGAGTCCCGATTGCAGAAGTAGACGCCGAGCACCGCCGCTCTGCTGTGCCCACCCATTTTGTTGATACCGAGAAGCGCGTCGAGGAAGGTTCTTGGACGTACAAGTCTCAAGTCGTTGCTGATGGCACTCCTTTCTTTGACTGCCATGAAGGAGTCACAACGTCCTGCGCTACCGCTTCCCAGTCTGCCATGCGCATTGCCCTTACTATGGCCTTTGCTCACTCCGACTTTGACCCCCGTGAAATCGTTGTGGCCGACCTCACGGCTCTCCGTTCCGATTTTTTTTATGTCTATCTCCCGAAAGATCACCCAGACCATAGGAAGTTCCTGTGGCTCCTCAACCGTGATTCTGGAAACTTATGGGACTGCTCTCGCAACAAGACGCTCGCAGCAGCAGGGTGGGTGCCTTCTTCTGTTCGAGGCATGTGGTAGAAATGGACGGGTAAGCCTGAGGCCCCCACTTCCCGCCTCCTTGGTATCCTTCCCACATTTGTTGACGACTTTGCCATCCTGCCCATTGGTTGGTTTGCAGTTCAGCTAGCACACGAGATTGCAGCCAAAGGAGGTTACCAGATAAAGATCACCAAACCCAAGAATGGAACCCTCCGCTGGGCAGGGGTGGATTTCAATGTGTCACGGGACTCCGTACACATCCACCAAACCGAGTACCTCCTGTCTCTCCCCCTCCCTGAGGGTATGGGGGATCCTGCAGATTCTTCTGCTTCCGTTCCCTCTTCTATCCACACTCCCCCTCCTGATTTGTTCCCCTTCCCCCCATCGTCTCGTGAGCTTCCCTCCAAACCGCCCCGTCTCTTGACAGCCCAGGAAGGAAAAGCCTTTCGTAAAAGGTTGGGGTGTCTTTCGTGGGTTGTACGAGACACTCGCCCCGACTTATCACAAGGGTGCAATCAACTCAGCCATCATTCCTCCACTCCCACTCACGCCGACGCTGATTATCTCCTTTCCCTTCTCCGTTATGCCTGACGTACCGTCACCTCCCGCATCCTCCGTATCTCTCGCTCTGATGTCCCTTCCACATCATCCCCCCTCTCCACTAAGTCATGGAGCGATGCCGCATTGGGGTCTGCCGGAAATGCGCATCCACAGTCTGGGTGGCTCTTCACTTTGAAGTCTGCCATCCTGCACTGGCGGGCATTTTCCTAAAAGCGAGTCGCCTGGTCTTCCACCCGAGCTGAACTCTACACTGCTCATGATCTCGTTGATTTCTTAGAGTGCCTCTTGCCTGTCTTGAGGTGCGTCTGGAAAGCGGGAGTTACGGCTGAAGTGAGGGTAGACTCCAATGACTTGCTGAAGCTGGTTTCCAGTGAGATGCCCCGTCCGACCGAGTGTGCCCTCCAATCCGTCATAGAGTCACTTCAGCTCTGCATCATCGAAAAATCGCCCTGCACACTCGTCCTGCATACCCTTTTCCTCCGTGATGCGCTAGATAAAGCTTCCATCCGCCTTTTTTTCGTCCCTCCCCATTCCAACGTGGCTGACCCCTTAACAAAGCCAATATTCATTAAGCTTTTACTCCCTTTTTTCACTTCTCACTCCTCTCCTTCTATCACATCGACCCCATCTCTGATTGTCTGCGTGCATTGGTCGGCCCGACTTGGCCGGTCCCGTGCTGCTGCGTTGCCTATCGGTGCGGCGCGGCTTGAGATATTACGGAGACGGAGAAAATGCATGCGTCAATCCATGTTGTGTAGTTACTTAGTGAAATACTCAGGGTGATTCGATGGAACAACTCTCGATCGATGAGAGCAGAAGCCGGACAAACATCTTGCATTATTATTCCTGTATAGAGAACCGTGTAAGTGACTAGACTGATGTCCTTGACTGGACCATTCTAGTTCTCTTCAGCGGCAGCCCAGAATATTTGGCCAGATATGTTTTACTAGTACAAATTAAGAAGCAAATTATCAAATTTGAAGTTAAGTTTGATTTGGTTGAGAAGTGATATGTTTTTGTTGACAAAATGCACAGGGAGAAAACTCGTGTATATGCATTTCCACGCAGACTCGCACCACGTCTGACGGTCCCGTAGAATGAGGAAAAAGTGCGGTCTCAATGCGTCTGCTAGTCAGAGCAGTCACGGTGACACTGCGCATGACTCTTCACCATTCTCACTTGAAAACGCAAATGTCGACAGCCACGTCCATGTGAAGTAACAAAAAAGGGGTCCAAACGGTCAGGGCCAGTTCGTGCACGCCACCGTGACGTTGAACGGCACCATGGATTTTTACAACGACCATCGAGACCTCACAGGCCAGGAAAGCATCAAAAGACCCCTCAGTATTCCCCTGGTACTATCAGTATCCAGGAAACTTGCCAGCTGCCCCTCTTGACACGCCAAAGGCATGAAAACACAGTAGCGCACCCTCCCAGTGCTTCGACACATGCACTGAAGAAAGTGATGACGGTTCCTATCCATCCATCGAGGCATCTGCACGCACCACAGGGGAAGCGCATCGGTCGTTAAACGAGGGCAGACGCAGAAAGGGAAGGGGACAGAGAAAGAGAAAGGTGATCAGAACACTCAGAGCGAGCGAGAGTGAGGAGGAGGGTCCTGATCCGTTTGCGGATCTGCAGACAGGCATGCAGGCAGGAGGCACAGAGGCAGAGCAGAAGGGGACACACGGGGACACAAGGAATGAGTTCAACATGCAACACAAGGAGTGCGTCTGCTAATGATGTGCATTTCAACATTATCATCATGGTCAAGGATTCTTCACAGCAAAAATAATTTCGGCAATTTTGATGCGGCCCCTTCCAAAATGGTCGCCGGAAAACAATTCTGTTTTCCCGGGTTGGGCAGAATATTCTTCTGAAAACATTTATTGCCGGAATTACTTTTGGGTTGCAGGAAGAAATCAATGCCTGTGACAGTAATGATGAAATGCATTCTAGGGGATAACGAAAGGCAAAGAGATGAGCGACGGCGTGCCAATTCATTGGAATCTGCCATCCACTTTTAGAAGCCTCGATATTTCTCTTGCTTCAAAAAGGCATCGATCGGGTACTAATTCCGATCGACAGCTCGACGAAAGCACCACACTTTCGGTCCACAGATTCAGCCGACAAACAATCAGAAGAGCTAAGGTCACCAAGCACTGCTTCTTGTGGACAGAGAAAAAGTAGAGGAGAAAACAAAAGCGAAGGAAAAGGACTCACCGAAGGATAACAAACCACCATTTGTCCCCTCTCTGCAATCGTCTGGCAGCAGCAGCAGCAGCAGCAGCCTCCTGCACATTCAGGGCAGAGATTGCTGGTGAAGAAAGGATGCCAAATTTTGGTGCCTTTCAAAGGCACGTTTTAGACAAAAAGATCATTTGCTCAGCCGTGAAGCACCAAGCAACCAGTATCGCTCACAGTCAGATTGAATTCCAGCCAGCCCGCTCAGTTTCGAGAGAAATTTTTAGGAAATTTTCAGCATCTCACATTTCGTTTTTCCAGACAAAGAAATGTGAGGAAGAAGCAGTCTGATGGGGAAAATTGAGAGAGAAAAAACGCGGGAGTTGCTGTGACTCTGTGTGCTGGACTGTCACTCAGAGGCAGGGGGACTGACTTGCCAGAAAACGTATGGTCAAAACGGCGACGATGTTCGGCTTCAAGTTGGCCTTCGAGTCGAGTTGTGTCGTCGGTGGAGTCCTCGTTTGGGGGGCAGAACCCCCCCCTCCTCCCCACTCTCAGACATACACACACGCACACGAACGCACGGGGCACGCACGGGAAAAAAGAACGACACCCGTAGACCAGATGTTAGGGAAAAGGGGACTGTCAAGTTGGACTTTCGATGATCTTGCGATCGGGTGAGGAGAAGGGAGCGTACGCTGCGTGCTCGAAGAGCGACCGACCTGTTTTTTCTCCTTCAGGTCGATCTCGATGAAGTACCCATCACCCAAACTTCTTCTTGCGTTCACAGTCCGCAGCGTTCCTCGATGACCTCCCCGCAGCATGGGACCCTGCAGCACCCGTAGACATGCTCCGCTTCTTCGAGGATCCCCTGTCGTCGCCCCCCTCCCTTCCCTGTCTCTTGCCGAGAAGACACCTGCCTGCCGTCTGCTGAGGATTCTGGAAGGAAGAAGGATCAGAGAGCTCCTGAGCCTGTCTGAGTGCTGTCCCTGTAGGTGCGAGCGGAGAGGCGAGAGATCCGACAGGGGGGAATCGAGGTCTGTCTGCTGCAGGAAGCAGAAGGGGGGGGGGAGAAGGGGACATCGTGAGATCATCCAGTGCATAAGATCGTCACTCACGAAAGGATTCTGAACTTGCATGGGAAAAATGGACGTATGGGTAAGTCGACACAGAAAAGACGTACGGTGTTTCTTTTCATTTTCTGCGTTTCTTTCTGTCGCCCTTCCTGCCTTTGCCCTTCTACTTTATCGTTTGGTGCCGCCAGAAAGGCATACACGAACAAGAGAAAGGATGAACGCAAAAAGAAAGGCAGAAAGGAAAATAAGAACAACAGAAGCAAGGGAGGAAGGAAGGAAGGAAGGAAGGAAGGAAACAGTGAGAAAGGGGGCGGGAGAGGAAACGAAGGTGGGAAGAAAGGAACGAAAGGAGGAGAAAGGGTAAGAAGGAAGAAAGAAAGCAAGGAAGGCAGGATGTTTGGCAGACATCAGCAGACAGACGTACGTAGTGTCGGTTTGTCACGACCCACTCTCCACACGGGAACAGCGGAAACTCCCTGTACTTGCTCCAGCTCAGTGGAACGAACATCTCGAATTTGTCATCTTCCGTCACGCGCACCGGAATGGCATAGCCGGATGCCAGCACGACGCCTGCCTGTGCACCAGCCTCGTGCAATTCGTTCAGCCGCCAGTGGTCTACAGGAGGCAGAGGGATCACAGGGGGAGGCGACTGAAACATCTGCTTCACCTGAACCTTCTTATCCCTTCCTTTACCCTGCACAGTCGCCTCTGGTTGTGAGCAAAACTGAAGTCTCATGCACTTCTTCGCGGTAGAGGACGCTCGCAAGATTGCAGCTCTTGCTTTCTGGAGCGCGTCGACGGTGCTGTTGTTGTTGTTGTTCTGTTGTTGGTCTACGGCACTTCCCCCATCTCTGCCCAGTTGAGTTGCTCGAATCGCTGTGTTGAGGAGAGCCGCATCCTTCTCCGCCTCCATGATGATGCCCTTCGAAAACAGAAAGCAGAGAAGAGCAACGATCCGGAGCCTCACATGGTCAGAGTCCACGAAGTCCTGAAGAAGCTTCACAGATGCCTCAACAACTGATGAAGAGGGGAACAGAAGGTGCATGTTCTCCAAAAAGAAAGACAGACGGCCAGCCAGAAACTGTCGACTCGGATTCTGGAGGTCGGGGCTTGACATCCCCTGCTTCAAGCTCAAGATGACGTTCTTCTCACGAGGATCCTCAGTGTCTTGAAGCAACCCCATCCCCTCAATCATGTGTTCAATCTCCACTACCTCCATCCTGCCACAGTAATCTTGTGGTGCGACAAAGAACCTGAGGGCTTGCTATTCGGCTCCGCGACCGAGATCAAGGCGACAAGGAGCAGAAAGAGAGGCCGCAACGTCTGAGTAAAGACACACAAGAAGAATCTTCTGTCTTCACAAAGGGTGGTTGTTGAAGCACAACTGGAGAAGATGACTGTGTGCTTTCACAAAGCCTTAGCTGGAAATCTCAAGGGATGCACAGACAGGCGTTCCCTTTGGAGTTTACTCAGTTTAGTGGGGGCAGAAGCTGTGAAAGGAAACTTATAGGAAAGCAACACCACAGGATATACGCGCAAGTTGCATGGTCAACATTGGAGAGCATGCAACATGCACAGACTGAAATGCTATGAAATGCTCCGGGAGCATGCCGTGGCCCCCAAAAGTTCATGAACTATTGAAAGCTCAAATAATCGATCGCGAGTCAAATGTGATTGAGGTTTTTGTTATGCATGCCGCGTCCCCGTATATGAGGGGCGGATCTAGCCTAGTCTGTCAAAAGGTTCCGGTTCGTCCCGTCTGTTCTGAATCTAGGAACACTGCTCATTGATCACTTTTACTGCGGTTTATTTCTTAAGCGGCGGTAGAGTAGGACTCGGAGAACAACGAAAAGAGGGGAGAGGCAGGGTAAAAACTTTCTAAAAGTTTGTCTCCTTGACAAAGGCTACCCTTTGACGATGGAAAACAACTTCAAAGAGGCCCTCCCCATTAATTTACCCCTTATTTTCTCAACCTTCTTTTCTTCCTTTCCTCTCATGCACTTGCATCTTGTTTGTATATAAAGAATCAATCACCAAAGGATCGCTTAGTTTGTGCTCTCCGAGTTGAAAGACCCAGAGAACGCTGCGATCTCCCTCCCGAAAAGGCACTTAAGCTGGAAGGGCCCTCCGGTTCCCCTCCTGCTGTGAATTGAACAGAGAAGATTTGCAGCAACGAAACGCTGAAGCGTGCAGGAAAGAACTTTATAATTGGTTCAACAATTTCGTTGGCCGGCCACGGTATCTGGCTGGTTGATGGTTTCTAAAGGTTTCTATAGAGATCAGTTTAATCAACTTTCTAGTGAACTTTGATATAACTTTTATGATAAGTAACTGTAAGTGGTTTTAGTTTCTGATTTAGTTTCATCCATATATATTGTCTAACATACTACTATGATGATAGTAGTACATTATAACCATCATCATCATCACCATATACCATCGTCATCGGCTCATAGTAAGCGTCTAGCGTTCGGCAAGTCACGATATTTAAGGCAGATTATTAAAGATGAACCCTCACTCGGCAACATTTGGCAAACTAGCTTAATAACTGTATTTCTTCTCGAACTCTTCCACTTCTGGCAAAGGGTGCTTGCGCATGAGCGAGGCTGCTTCATGTGATGTTGACTGCCAGCCATGCCACGCCACCTCATAACGCCATCCTCTTCCCTGCTTGTACTTTCTAAGAATTTCCTTTACCTAACAGCCCTGAACCCAGCTTCCTTTCTTTTCTGCGACTATCTTCTTCAGCTGTTCTGGCTGTCTGGGGGCGAGGTCTTTGTGTGCTTTGCTAGTGTGAATGCAAAGCCCGTGGAGGGTGCGCATGGAGAACATTCATCCACATGCCGCACACTTTGCATCTCCATCTCTCTGCCCCTTTCCCACCTTCTTTTTCCTTTCTTTTTTTTCTGCTGCTCTCTCCTCTACCTTTTTCTACCTTTTTCACCCCGTCTTGAATTAACGCCCTCCACCTGCTCCTATGAGATGTAAGTGTCTGCCACTCGGCCTCACTGATTTCCAGAAGACGGAAATCAGAGAGGACACAGTCACGATAGTAGTATATTATAACTATAACTAGCCATAAGTAGAACTATAAGCATCTCAAACAATTTCATAGTAGGTTTCATATACCTTCAGATTGTTTACCTCCATATACCTCCCTGATACTACAACCAACACTACAAACCACTTGAAAAATTTTTCACTCTGGATAGACTTGAAAGTCCGCGCTGCAGGCGCAGACTATGTTTTGAAAGTCTGCATCGCAAGCCTGAGCGTGGACTATGTCTTAAAAGTCTGTGACACTGTAAATCTGTACGTGTGATACTGTGTGACTGTGTCATAAGAACGGACTATGTTTTATAAATTTTTGTCTTATACTGAAATCAGTATGAGGTCACTATTACTGCTGGGTGGATATCCGAGTCTTTCTTTTATTTCCTCTGATCAATCTGCATTGGCTACGATGGGCTGCAGCCTAGGCCGTGGCGCCGCATAGCTACGACGCTACTACGACTCGGTATCCGCCTTCGCAGATAACTTGATCGGTTATGCTAGCGGTTGCGCCGGCGCAGCGCCGCAGGCGCGGACGAACTTGGTCATCCGTGCTGCAAATACGAAAGAACTTGAAGGTTCTGCTTTCAAGTGCCTAGTAGTGTCAGGGAGGTGGTTTCACATACCAAGTTTTCCAAAATACCTAGCAAATTAAATACAATCTTAAACTAATTGTTATAAACAAGTATAAACAGGTTTTTCTCTGTCTTTAAAAAGTAAAAGGGAATTACTTAGTAAGCTAAAAATTTTTTCAGTACAAAGGAAGAGAAATTTCTAGAGAAATTTAAACTAAAATAGTGGAGTCTGCGCATTAATGGGCACTGGCACTGAGATCGAGTCAAATTAAGAACCACCCGCGGCCCCTGTAGCCGCGGCCGGTAAGCAATTTTCGACAACAAAGACGACGATCCCCTCTTCAGTATAAGCTCTCACGAACACGCACAGCTGTAAACATTTTTTGAAATAAGGAGGCAGAGGCAGGCTCACGCCCGGACAGTCCACCCCAAGCCCGCTCTGTCCGCCAATCAGCCACCGTGGCCAGGCCCTGTCATTCTTCCTCAGTGAAGCCGCTATGTCTGCTGCTTTTCCATTTTCTTCTACCTCCCTCTTTTCTCTCTGCATGTGTACACGGGGAAACTTCGAACCTTACATGGCTCTCTCGTCTTTTCTCTTGTACCCTTCTTACTTCTCTCTCTTCCCCCCCTCTTTCTCGGAAATCTGTTGTGAACCTCGAAGGGACGAGAAGGGGGGCCGGGAAAAAGCCCAGCTTGAGGGCAACAAACCGACTAGTGCAGTCAAGAGACAACAAGACAAAGAAACAAACAGAACCCCTCTCCACCGAGGCAGCCAGGCAAGCAAGAACAATCGAGGAAGACAAAAATCCCCTTCCAGCCCTCTCTCCCTTCTCTCGACCCTCCAGGCAGTCAGACAGGAAGCCTGAGAGAGATCACTTGGAGCCAATCTGAGCCACCAAGCGGTTGATACCAGAGACGACAGCCTGCAGGATACCTCAAATATGCACAAAGACACACACATACACAGAGAGAAAGAAGAGGGAGGGGCCAGGGTAGAGAGAGAGTGTGTGGGAGCGAGCACCAGAGCGAACGAGAAAGCGAGTGCCTGGCGCGCGCGCGTGTGTGTGTGTGTGTGAGTGAGAGAGAGAGAGAGATTCCAAGTCTCGGAGTCTCTGCATGTTGCCTGGAATACAGGACTTCGGCAGAAGGTCCAATCAGGACATTGAGACTTCTTCTTCTTCTCTTCTTCTTGCATGCTCCTCTTCACCGCTCTTCCTTCCATTTCTGCCTGCCTGCCAAATAGATTCGCAGATGACTGAAGGTGATTTCAGACTCCAACTCCCCTCAAAGAACACGTTCCTTTTCTGTCCGACCTGCAAGCCACGACAACAGCAATTGCATGGAGAGACAACCACAGTACCTAAATGCCTTCCAGACCCTCCCCAAAGGGACTGACCAGGATTCCTGCTTTGGATGTGTTGACGTCCTTCCCGACTCCGAACCTCTTGATGCCCCTCTTGCTGGACATCTGCAGGAAGCAGATGGCGGCTGCGTAGCTTCCCTTGCCGAGGGCCGCTTGAGAGTATCTGCAGCAACAGGCATGGAAAGAAAGGAAGGAGGGCAGCGCAGGTCAAAAGAACAGCAACGTCCAGCAAGCAGTCTGAACCAAACGAAGTCAACCCAAACAAAAAAACTCTTCTGCGGCAGAGCAGACACCACATTCAAGCGAGGACCAACCAAGCGACAAGAAGAAAAGTCTTGAGATGGGATACAGAGACAGAAAAGAAAGGCAAAAGTCGACAGCGGGCTCCATGCAGATAAGAAAAGCTTCAAGACTACCACACCGCTTTTTGCGCCCGTAAGGCAGACTGGAGCAAGGGAATCGTTCGTTTTTGCATATATCTACAAAAGCTTTGCGTGTCCATCTCTCTCCCATCAGGCACGATGTGCAGCTTCTCTTGCTCTCTTGTCCTTTCTCTCTCTGTGTGTGGCTGCTTGTGGTTCTCTGGCTGCCCTCTTGTATGCCTTCCGTACTAGAAAGAAAACACTAGTCCCCTTCGTATGAAAAAAGAAAAAGAGAAAAAAGAGCTGACGAGGCAATCTGGAGTTGTCCGCTCTCCCCCAGTCCCATCTTCGACCCGAGCTCGCTGCTGCCGTTCAGGGCGGACACAAACGCGTCCAGAGGACCGTTACCCCAACCACTCACGCGGACCTTCTGCAAGACAAATCAGGTCAGCCGGTTAGGGGCAGACAGACAGACTTCATGGCTTCTTTCTCTCTGTTTCCTTTCAATCTAAAAATAAAACAGACTAAAATCATTCGGATAATCAAGGAGAGCACCGACAATCAGACACGCGGAAGACAGACAGACAGGCAGGCAGAGAGAAACAAGGAAAAGAAAGGCGGCGTGCGCATTCTTTCTTTTGGTTTTTCTTTTCACAACAAAGAACGCAAGAGAGAGAGAGAGAGAGAGAGAGAGAGAGAGAGAGCAACGCTAGAGGAGGGCCGGACGAACCACGGAAATCTACTGCCTCGTCCTTCTTTTCGTGTTCATGAGGCTCTTGCCTTTCATTTCAGTCAGACGTCAGAAGAGTGTGCCTCCCCGGACTGTCATCTTTTCTCACTCCTCTTCCTGCTTTTCCTTGCCTTTCTTTGAAGATGATCACAAATATTATGTGCAACCGAAACACTAGAACCTGAAAGAATCGAGCCTATCATATCACAATCACATGAACCCACCCACCCACCCACCGACCTCTCCCTTCCACTCGAGGGTCGCCTCGATGAATCCTCCCTTCCCCTTTGGACGCTCTTCCTTCGTTCCTGCACTCGTGCGTGCACACACGCGTGGAGGGTCGGACCGGGGAGGGGGGATGAAAAAGAGGAGAGCAGAGGAGAGGGCGACGAAAACGGCGGCAAGACTCAAAATAGAGGGCAAACTTCGCCCTCGTCTGCTGGCAAAGAAACTTTCGAACCATTTGAAGCTACTGTATCAACTTCCTACACAAAATACTGGAGGGGGGAAAGAGCAGTTTCAGACTCCTTCTCACTCTTCCCTGCGTTCCTGTTCTTTTTTTTTTCAGAGGCAAGGGGCTGCCAGAACAACGGGAGCCTACCGACCATTCGCGTGTGGCTTCTCTATGCCATTTGTGCCGTTGGCTTCTGAATGCACGGAGTGGCCGCTGCCGTTGAGGGCGTCGGAGAAGCTTGTCTGAGGAGTGAAGGACTCGGGGATCTCCAGGGCAAACCGCACCAGACGGAGGGGGCCCTTGCACTCCAAGTAGGTCTCCTGGAACGCACCCATGATCTCCTGGGGTTGGATTTCTCTGCACACACACACACACACACACACACACACACAGACACAGACACAGACACAGACACACAGACACACACACACACACACACAGAGACACAGACACACACACACACACACACATACACACACACACAGAGAAGGGAAAAGAAGTAAAACTCAATCACACAAGCGAACACAGGCAGCAACGAAGAAAGGCAACGGAGAGCCAACAACAATAACTTTCGCAGGTGGAGAGATATACGACACGGTCAGGCAGTGAACGACGCTTCACGTCAAGATGCGCCCCCCGCTCCAACACAATTGTTTTCTTCCCCTCACAACTGCCCTCCACCCCTACACTCACCTCGCGGTTGCGTCTGAAATTTTTTGGATGACTTGCGCAAACTCGATCTGGAAGTCTCTCGGCAGCTCCACCCCGAGCTCCCTTTCGACAACGAACGCGACGCCCCCTTTTCCTGTTTGGAGGACACAGTTGGCAGAGAGGAGAGAGGGGACTCTACACAGATCAAAGAGGCCGACACGAAGCGAGGGAAACAAGCCGAAGTCAGACAATCAGGCAAAGAACAAGCACACGTGCTCCGACGCAGGCCCTCTCACACATACATGCCACCTGGCGTCTTTAGGTCTCATGAGCTGCTTCCAACCTCGCCCAGGGCCTTCCTTCCGTTCAAAACTTTGTCTGTATGTCTGTCTGTCTGTCTGTCCAAGGTACCGACCTGACTGGCTGTTGATGCGCACGATGGCTTCGTAAGATCTCCCCAGGTCGATAGGGTCAACAGGCAGATAGGGAACCTACACAAAAAGAAAGAAACGAATAGAGAGAGAGAAGACGTGTCAACGCACTGCTGTCAGCCAAAGATATCGATGCGTTGTCCAGAAAGCTTGCAGCCACATATAAATCTACGCAGCGGGGCAAAGGATGCCGGTAGGACAAAAGGAACAACAGCGTGAGAGAGAGGGGGAGAGAGAGAGAGGCCAAGTACCCCCCCCCCCCCCCCNATGCACCCACCCACCCACCCACCCACCCACCCAACAAAAAACTCGAGCGGACCGACCAACCTCCCACACCGGGTCCTCCTTCTCCTTCGCCTGCATCGCCAGCATCCCCTTCTTGATGGCGTCCTGGTGGCTTCCCGAAAATGCGGTGTACACCAGAGAACCCACCCAGGGATATCTGGGAAGACACATATACATGAATTTACTTTCATGCAAAAGAATTCTCTATGAAAGTAAATGTGTACACCAGAGAACCCACCCAGGGATATCGGGGATAGATATACAATGAATGGAACGTACTTCATGTGTACAAGCCGATGGTATCAACTTTCCTCCTATGACACGATCCACAAAAATTCAAAGTCACATGCCATGCGCTCCCCTGGCAGTTGGCGCTTCTGGTTGCCGGAAAAAAGGCATTCACGAATAAGGAAAGAAAGAAATCATTTACGCTGACAGGAAAGCAACGTAGCCAAACTCTCAGTCATCAAATGAAATTGAGAAAAACTGCGGAAAAAAACAGCCTGCGTCACGCACCTTTCGGGTACCCTCAGCTCGGTGCAGTCCTCCGCGACGTCAATTGTTGTCTGAACGTCTGCACACACGCATTCAATGGGGAGGCAGAGCGATGCACAGAAACACTTTCGACAGGATAACACTGAATGAAGCCCAACAGGAGTGAGGCATAGTCCGAACCCCTATGATCGGGGATGCCCCCTCTGCACATGCTTCCCTTGCCTTCCGACCGTAGAAACCGCAGCAGATTGCCTCATGATGCCCATCCATCCATCCATCCATCCATCCATCCATCCATTCTCTCTAAGGGAAGATTGCAACATGAATCCCACAGCCCGGCTGTGTTTCTTCACCCCCAGACCAGTGGATCCGATGGGTTCTCGTGATCGATCAAAGCACGGTAGACATCTCTTTAGATCATTTCAGACCAAAACTCCGGACAAGTGGATCGCCACCCACTCACCCACCCATCCCAACAGAACAAGAAGAAAGAAGGAGAAAACAAAACATCCAACCAACCGGAGATGTCCACTTCCGGGTCTACTCCCTGGGTGAAGAGATTCACTGCCAGAGTCACCAGGCAAACGTTTCCTGTGCGCTCCCCGTTTCCAAACAAACACCCCTCCACCCTGTCTGCGCCTGCCATCAGTGCCAGCTCTGCTGCCGCGACTGCTGTGCCTCTGTCGTTGTGGGGGTGGACGGAAATCAGGACCTTCTCTCGGCACTGCACGGACACATTGATCAGCACAATCGAAAACCCAGAACAAACATTTTAGACAACCAGAAGCAAACAGACGGAGATTGCGAGTCAGGGAATGCAAGCAACAGAAGATGCGCATCCAGCAATGGAGCCGACACGCCTGCTGAGTCACTTGATCGCCTCTCTCACCCAATGCCCCACACACAAACCAAGATCCCCCCCCCCCCCCC
>JAHBMJ010005660.1:45400-62900 GCA_018398765.1 Chromera velia | reverse complement strand
CAGCCTTTGCAATACCGATTGATTGAGCCTGTTAGAAGGACCGAGTCTTTCCTGATCGATAGGGAAGGCTCTTGTGTGTCTGACAGATTCTCTGTATGTAGAACTTGTGGGTGAGTTAATTCCTAAGTTCTAGAGAGCTTAAACTAGAACATTGGGGCCTTTTCACAGATACCTTTACTATGTTTTCGTATCGAACCTAATCGAGTTATTCGTGTATTGAGAGATCACGTTAACTAGAAAACGAGTGAATCATTCTCTAGATCGTCATTTTTTCCTTTTTAAAAATATTAGAAAAAATATAGTAAATTAGTTTTATAAACTTAGGTAAAGAATATGTATTGTAGACAGTTTGTAGATCGATTTGCTATAACTATAAGTAAGAATTTCAAACTAATTTTTAGTCGTATTTAGGCCTTCATACGCGATAATGCGCGACCCCCAGTTTCCCCCTTTCAACGGGGCCACGGCATGCTCCGCAGGAGCATTAAAATCAATATATTAATATATATGAATTAAATGCATGTATGACGAATTCGAGCTCGGGCTATATGCATGCATGCGGCGAACCAACAAATTTGCACCAATTTGTAACATATGCACTCTACATATTCTTCCATACACATATACGTCCCTACGTTGTCGGTTTTTCGCACTTCAGCTCTGTATAATCATACCTACACCCCTTCTGTGCCTCTGTGTTTGATTTCTGCATTCCCGATACCTTGATTTCTGCATTTCCGATACCTACACACACACACACACACACACACACATACTCACACACACACATACACACATATCCATGCAGCGCGCCCTCAAGCGCGCAATCCGCGCGCCGCGGCCTTGCGGCCGCGGCGTGTTCAATCTTGTTAATAGTATATAGGATTCTCCATGCATGCAAGCACACAATCATCAATACACATCTCTCTGCACTCCTGCATCTCCATGGCCACAGTCCAGAGTCTTGTTGAACTTGTACAAACTGCACAAGCGCATGCCGATGCAGCAAAGTATTTTAATATGTATACTTGGGTGATCCATACATCTTCGCTTCGATGGATGGGTGAGTTAGTCGCCTTCCGTCGGTAAGAAGACTGACGCCACTCACAGCTGCAGAGTGTACTGATGAATGCACACGACACCTGAATTCCAGGGCAAAATGTCAAATGAGAGTGAGCTGGCAAATGGCGCTCGGCTTCAGATCTCAAAAGCTGCCTGGTTTTCTGGGGCCTGGAACGGGGAGGCGGAGGGCCTTCCGCTGCCTCCCGGATACTCTGTCTACCTGACTTCCTCTGGGCTGGATCTAGAGCTCTCAGAGGCCTCTCGAGTTGGAATAGAGAGGATGGGACTGGATCCGGGCCTGGCAATGAGCTCTCTGACTATCCCTTTTCGTGACATAGCGACGCTGGCTGTGATGGAAGACAGCATTTTCCGGGGATGTATAAATATCAGCGGGGTGAATTTCCCTCTGGACCTCATCATGCCTTACGGGCTTCAATCCGTTTGCCGAGGGGTCAGTGAATCAGCTGAAGCTGGAGTCCGCAGTATGTGCATATGAAGATCCATGCGTGGACGCCTCTATATACATGTCTTGTTTTTGCATTTGATGACGGTCTTGTGTGTCCGTGTCCCAAAATGAGAGGCCCCAGAATCATGCACCGTTTCCAGTATTCACTTCAGGCACACGTTTGATTAGAAGACTTTCCTCGCAGCCACATGGACATAGACGGAAGGAGGTAGGGGACCCGGTCTGGCTGCTGCATCAGGTACGAGAATGAACTGCGGGCACACGAATGAATGTACATCTATGCATGAATATGTATCATGAGCTCTGCGTATGAAGAGATGTTATATGTGCAAAGTCTGTGATCCAACAAACTTGTGTCCGATCCCCTGCGTGCAGCCGTGTGCGAATCTCCACATTCTCATTGAGAAACGCAGCGGAGAGGCATTGCTGCTCTTTCTGGCCCGAGACAGGGGACACGTGCGCCTGCCCAACCCGCTTGACAGCGATGCTGTGTGGCGGAAGCTGAAGCGCGACTTCTTCAAGTGTCACACAAGCAGAGAAGGGACTCTTTCCTCCGCCAACGCTCATTTCGCACAGGGCAGAGACAGTCTCCCGACCGTATTTCCCTCCAGAACGACGGTGGTCTCTGGGTGGGGCAGTGAGGGCAGGGTGGTCAGCGTCAATACCTTTTGGTCTTTTTCCTCAACTTCCAAAAAAATAATGATGGAACAGAGAGACGCACAACGCGTGAAGCTTCTCCATCTGGTCTCGCTGGCGCCGCCGCCATCCGTCTGTCCCCCCTACCGATTTCCCGATATGGTTGAGTGGCACCTTGATGACCCGGAGTACCGGCCCCCCGTACGTTGGTCAGCAGCCTACACAGCATTCAACAATTGGTATGCATACGGAATAGACCCCCGAGAAACGATTGAGAGATTTCAAGACATCAGCATCCGGCTGCCAAATCTTCCATTCATGTTGTTTTTGCGGGAGTCGTTTATTCCGAACAGCCAGAGGGGGGCCTTTGGCTCTCCGTCCACAGCTGACATGTCGTCCTGTGGGGAGAACGAGAGCATTTCGGACTGGAGCGAGAGTATGACTCCTAGTGAGCCTGAATCGTTCCTCCTGGAGGAGATTTCGTCCCCACTCAGGGAGATCAGGGGGGATCGGAGAGATGCCGAGAGAGATTTGGCAGAGGAGGGGAGCGAAACGACAGACCCGAGAGCTGACAGTGGAAAGAACCAAAGCGGTGCTTTATTTGGTCCGTTCGGGTCTGTCCTCAAGGAGATACCAGCACAGCCTCATGGAGATGAAGGTCCCTCGCTCACTGAACCTGCAGTCAAACGACCTTCTAGCCCGGCACATCGCAAAGTGTGCAGTTTTGCACATGACGATAACTCCAGCAGGCTCGAAGAGAGCCTGTCTGAGCTCAGTGAGGAAGAGGGGGAAGCTGTTTTGCTTGCAGACATTGCTTTAGAGCTGACCAACGAATGGTCAAACGACAAAGGGTTCACAGAGGAAGGGGGTAGCGCAACAAACCCAAAACATCAAAACCAAGAGAGTCAGAAGAGTTCACTCATTGGATCCTCCAGCCGTCTCCGTAATGATCCCCTCTCAGTCCTTCCAGGAGACTCCGAGCCGCCCGATCCGGGGGACGACTGTGGTGACCCGATGAACTTCCCTTCATCCTCACGTAAGTCGATCTCGATTTCAGTCGGCAACGGATAAACGAAGTATTGTCGTGTGAGCTGCACATGAAGAACCGCCCTTGCATTCATAGCCCATGCATACTGTGTGTTCGAATCCATCAGCTCATGGGTCTTCTCTTCCAGCTTTGTTGATACATGTAACGGAATCTGGTGTCACCTTGATTGTGCATCTGTGGGTGGGATGCATCGATGCATATAGTGTAATGGCTTCTATGTATCTTTCATACTAGTGTGTGCTCACATACACATAGACAGCCAGGCAGCCCTCCAACCCTCTTTGGGAATACTTTGTCAGCCATTCAGTCCTTCAGTCAGACCGTGTGCTGCCCCTCCCCCCTACCTCCACCTTCCTTTTGTGTATCGGTTCCCCGCAGACTTTGAAATCTGAATGCATGTTTGTATCTGTACGTGTTCTTTCTCCAACAGAGTGAATCGAGACTCTTGCATGCACATCTCAGGTGTTCCAGCGGAAGAAAGCAAACTGGTGATCTTCTCGTGGGAACGTCCAGAAGCTCGCGACTATCTAGTACGAGCAGCTACGAGTCCCACTGTTCCCCCCCCCTTTGCGGGCGGCTCTGCCTTTGAAGGGTCGTCGTCGGTTACTGTCGAGACCGTGACCTTAGAGAGACGACAGAGAAGCCAGTCGTCAGAAGGGAGCAAAGACGAAACCTCTAAAACTGCACCACCCTCAAGACCTGACAATGCACGTGAAGAAAGGCGTGTCTCTGGCAGATTAGGAGAGCAGATCGCCTCTTCAGCCCTCTCCTCTGCTTCAGAACAACAGGTTGGTCGGCATTTCATTTTCAATCGAAAGTCGCTGTGTATCGTTTGCAGCAGAAGTGATGGGTGTGTCGTTTAATGTCTTCTTCTCTGTCTCGCTGGTTTTGTGTGTTCCCCTGACCGCCCGTACGTCTTACATCCATATGCGGGGAAAGGCCGGAGGGAGACCCTGCAGGGATCGATATTCTCTGTCGTGATGCCTCTCTGTCTCCCTACCTGTTCGTTTGCTTCTCAGGCTGCATATGTATCTGCCTGTATGTTTGCCCACCCTCGGCCCCTTTTCGACTTTACTTCCATTCTCTTCCGCTCTTTACCATACACATGTAAACTGACGCTCATTCTCAGAAATACCGTACCCTGAACCCTGCCAGTCTCACCTCACCCTCCTGCGGGATGGATAGATTCTTTTGGAGCTTCAACGTGCTCTCTTTTGTGTTCCTCCAGGCTCCAAAGTTGTGCAACTTTAAGGAAAATGACTGCATGGCAGGCATCCATTGGTAGTCAACACGGAATCACTCACTTTGCCGGCCGCGTCTGCTGTCTTCAATTCTTGCAGGACAGGAAAGACATTCGCGGGAACAGGCCTTCCAGTGGAGACGCCAGGCCCCGGTCCGCACATTCGACCCCACCTCTACTTCGTAGCGCCGGAAGATGTAAAAACCGGGGGCAGAAGTTGCTCGACTTTATCCGTCCTATCATTGGTGCTGCTGCTACTGCTACCTCAGAGTCGCAGCATTCGCCTGGACAACAGAGATTCACCCCAAAACCCTCTGGAGACTCCGGACCCCTCTCCTTCGACGATGCTGAAGGCTTCGAAGAGGCGCAGTCCTCCTGTGGTCAGTCAGCGGTTTCTTTTTACTGTGTGTTCGAATCCATCAGCTCATGGGTCTTCTACTTCCAGTTTTGTTGATACATGTAACGGAATCTGGTCTCACCTTGATTGTGCATCTGTGGGTGGGATGCATCGATGCATATAGTGTAATGGCTTCTATGTATCTTTCATACTAGTGTGTGCTCACATACACATGACTAGCTGCGAATTTCTTCTTGCCTAAATTCTGCAGGCCGGTCGGAATCACACTCCCACTCAGCGGCACGTGATCCCTCCACAGGCTCCTTCTTTCAATGGCAGCGAGCGGCCTCTTGCGGGCTGATTCAACCAACCAGGCTTTCGGGACCGCCCTCAAGCACTCGATCGAATCCCCCCATGCTGTCTCACAGCAATCCCTCTGACGACACACCACGAGCGCCAGCCCCACTTGCTCATTCGACTGTCCCTTTCGATAGCCAACAAAGCAGACAGGCGGAGACACCGGAAGGCTCACGCCATCAGCAGAGCGATGACAACTTCTCTCGGTCTTGTCGCGCAAGGCACTTCCTAAGACAAAGGCAAGACGTCACTGAAAACCGACCGACCCAAGAGGCAACCAGGAAGGGAGACGGATGGAGGCCACCAGATGAGGCAAAGGCGGAAATCCCGAGTGCACGAGGGGACAAGGTAAGTAACTGATTCACTGACCAGCTGTCGTTTTGGAAGCTCCGATTGTTTTAGAATCTAGCGATCTGCCTGCAACCAGTCGCTCTTCCCTTGGCGCCCCCCTCCCCTCTCTCTGTGTGTGTGTGTGTGGGTGCGTGCGTGTGTGTGTGTGTGTGTGTGTGTGTGTTCATTTACACTGTTCTCTGTGTCTGAATTTTGTTTATATCTAATTTGTGCAACTCTCTGAGACACCTTCTATGCAAACACAGGCAGAGAAAGCTGAAGAGGAAATGGTTGTGTCTCCTAGTCTGCCAGTGCATCTGCCTTTTTATATTTGTGACGGCTTTTTGCTCCTGCTCCTGCTTTTCCATCTCTTCTTGCTTCTATGCCTCTCATATCTCTATATACAAAACTATATGCCACCGCAGAGGCATGATGAGGCAGCTGTTACTTTCATAGTGTTGCGGACAAGGAATTCTGGATTGACAGATGAAGACTTCAGAGTAGACATGCACCCTCACTTCCTGTTTGTTCTTTCTTTGATTTGCGCTGAACGATCTCATCAAAATTCAGGAGAACCACGAGCGTTCCCGTCCAATTTTGTTGCAGGAACCGAAATGCGTTTTTAGGCGCTGTCCGTCCAACAACACGCAAACCCTGCACCTGCTTGCCGGGATCCGCCCACCTTGGGCTCGCAGGTCGAGGAGATGCGACACACGTCGACAGAACTAAAGCATCGTGTTCTGCCGTTTCGTTCGCATTGCCCCTTTTGCTGTGGAACCGTGAGAATCCTTTCCCTCTCTGCCCTGACTGCTCTCGGCCCCGGAGACTGCATGCCTGGGAGAGAGTTGCGTCCTTGTGTGCTCTGACTGCTCTCGGCCCCGGAGACTGCATGCCCGGGAGAGAGTTGCGTGCCGTCTGTTCCTTGTCTGCTCTGACTGCTCTCGGCCCCGGAGACTGCATGCCCGGGAGAGAGTTGCGTGCCGTCTGTTCCTTGTTTGCTCTGACTGCTCTCGGCCCCGGAGACTGCATGCCCGGGAGAGAGTGGTGTGTCTATTTCTCCTTCTCCTTGTCTTCCTTCTCACGGTGAGAGCAGTAAGTGTCAAGAACTTTCCAAGAAACCATTTCAATGGGAGATGTCGTCGGGGAGGGGGGGGAGAAAATGCAGGAGGTCAATCCATTGTCTCCCCTGCCCTGTCTCTTCAAAGAGCTCCCCTTCCCCGTACGCCCTCCAGAGGAGAAGCAAACGACCCTCGGGCCGGGGCCCCCTCTCACGGTGTCTCTGAGGGCTCCGGCATGCACTCACACGCGGGCCCCTCCTTCACTCAGCGGCACGCCCTCATCGCATTTGCAGCCCGACTTTCGAGGCACAACAACAAGAGCAGCATCAGCGGCAGAGAAAGAGAAAGCGGATCAGGCAGCAGTCACGCAGACCCCCCCAGGTGGACCCTTACTCGCCCAGAGCGCCCAGGAGACTTGGGGGCGTTCTTGTGAGAGTCTCGTTTCCTCTTGGATCCCTCCAGCGCTCCACCTCGGTCTCCAGGTTCGAGTGGGAGTGGAAGCGCGTTTCAGGTCCGACTGCAGCAGCAGGAGAAGAAGAAGACGCAGACGGGAGGAGAGATGGGGGCACAGGGCACCCTCAGAGCCAGCAGGGGATGGCGGAGAGTCAGAGAGGGGGAGAGTCAAGTTCACGCGTAGACTTCTCCCATCCCCACTCGCGGGGGATCAAGCAAAATTACGGTAATGGATTTGTGCCTCATATGACCGCGTCTCACAACGGACTTTCTGCAGGTGCAAATGAGACGCTCAGAGGTTGAGGCGCCCGCAAACATTTACAGGCGGCTGCACAGTACCTTCAGCAGCAACATCACCAGCAGCAGATGGGTGAGGGTGCCACACAGCAACGTGCGAACTCCCCCCCACAGGCTCCCTTCTCTCAATTCTTGTTGAGTGACAGTCCGTTGCTGGGAGGTGGGTCGTTAGATTTCCCTTCTGGTCGGGGGGCAGGCTCAACCAAGACCTAGACCAAGACTGCATAAAAATACGGTTGCCCACGCTTCTGCCAAGTCGGTGTGTCGATTACTGGCATACTCTGCGTAAAGTACTGGCAGATTAACTTGAATAGGCAAAAGAAAGGGCCACCCTGCAATACCGTGACCAGGCAAAAAAGTGATTAGTTCAGTTTTTTGAATAGCTGGTTGAACAGACATGGACAAACTTGATCGGAACACAAGATCGCTAATATGTGTACCAACACATAATAAAAATCGAACTTGAATCATCCATTCAATATGATACCTAAAATTAAATCAGTGCCTAGTCACATGTATGGCAGATTGATGCATTACATCTCGTTACTTAAAGTGTTAAAGTTGTATTTGAACATTGTTAGGAACATTATGAGATATTAATTTAGATCACCACGAAGTCAGATCGATATCAATTTTTTAATCTAGCTGACAAATTCAATTATATATATACATATACATTTTTATTTTTGATATCAATTAAAATACCAATAAAGATCAGGGTTGCTGATTTTTCCGGTGGTAAAGCGAGCTGATTACCGGTTAACCGGTAATTACCGGTAGAGTGGCCGGCCACCGGTAAAGAGTTTGGTAAAGGCTGTAGAGATAAAGTATAATTCAAAAGCATAGTTTAAAAAATCTATTTATGATAATAAGCATTTTTTAAAGCATTTTGAGTTATTTGTTCGTTCCTAGGTTCGTTCATTTATGCGGTCTAACTAGGTTTGACAGTCATTTATGTGTTGTAAATTAAGTTATCTATGGTTTAAGTGAGATACTAAAGGGCAGCCATGCTGTTTTAAATGATAAAACTGGAAAGACGGATTGCCATTGGCCTCAGTAGCATCTCAGTAGCGTTTTGACGACCAAAAACGGTATAGAATCGGCATAACTCGCCTCCACCAACACTCTTGTGGGCTGCCACGCTATATTTATAGGCACCATGCAAGTGTGATACAACAAATCTGACAACCTTGAAGGTGAGCACGTCCTGTCAAAAGAGGTTTTCACGTCTTAAGGCCAGGCCACCTGCTAGCTGCCTCTTTACCTCCACAACGACTACTGCTTCCGGTTTATAGACCTCCAAGAAGACTATTTGAGAAGACTATTTGACTTAAAGTTTGTTCCTAGCGTCTGGCCTATACGTCTTTCATCTCTTCCTTCTGTCCTGGTTACTGCTGTTGCTACTAGCTCTCTCTCTCATGCGACCTCATACTTGACGCTCCTCCATCTGAATGCCTTCTTCGGCCTTTACTAAGTACTTCCTACCCCTCAGTCATAACCAGTGTACTGCCTACTCCTCCTTCCTCCCAGCCCTCCCCTTGCACTCCTCTGGTCCCCCGAATGCACGCGTTTGCCGCTCCGAACCAGGCAGACAAGCGCAGACAAACAACATATTTTTAAAAGAATCTTAATTTGATTCATAAAAGTGCTAAAAACGTTGAAAGAAGTCTTTAAAACTAAAGAATAGGAGTTGCGCCGCAGGCGAAAATTTTTTTTTGAAGCTTCATTTTCTCCTCATTTTTTTCTGGTAAAACTTAGGTAAACGGAGTCCATTACCGGTAATCCGGTACCGGATTACCGGTAGAGAGGGGTCGTTACCGGACGAAAAAGCAACCCTGATAAAGATGGAGATAATCATATGTAATTATGATAAATTTCTTAATTCTTTTTGCTTTCCTCCGACTCGTATTCATATGTGCCACACACACCGGGCCACGCCATCACAGTGCTACAGAAACTTTTTACTAACAGACTCCCTCCGTCCAACAATTAATTTGAATTAAAGCCTTCAAGAAAAGTTCATTCTTGCTTGCCAACAGTGTTCGTTCCAACCCCCATGCAGCATTCCTCTGAGAGGCAAAAAATGTTCCTGCTTGCCTGCAACAGTTGCCTGCCAGCGAGGTACCCTGTCACGCCACATCTGGTGCGACTGCATCGATCAGGACAAGACCGACAAGTCCATTAATTCTTCATTCTCTTGCACTAATGATCTTGAAATGATGAAGTTGCCACGGTCCCATGCAACGTTCTCTCTCGACATATATCTGGACCCCTTTTTTCTTCTTCCCCCGGTCAGTCACGACAATGAGGGTACTCGACTATACGTGCAGTCACTTTCTTTTTTCTGCTCATGTTCCCTTTTGTCCTTGGTGCTCCTGCTTCATCCTCTTCATCGGGGGCTGCCCTGCTCCTGCCTGCCCTCCCGCCGCTCCCTCCCCGACTCCCATGCTCCCAATTCCATAAGCAGAAGGAAGGCCGGCCACGAAGGAAGAGGAAGAGGAAGAGGGAGCACCACCCAGTGGCACAGTGTGACCCCCAGCCTCAGGAGAAGACGTTGTGGGCGAGGGACCCCCCCGGAAGGCCGTAAGGGGCGCGTCGTCCTCTTCAGGCTCGGCAGGCTGCGGTTCTGTTTTGTGACGCACGCCCGAGGCGTGAGGATGGGCAACGGGAGCCTTGGCACCTGCCTGCTGCTGCATTGGCGGTACGGCCTGTGCCCCCCTCCCGCCCCTCGCATGCGCGCCTCCAAAAGATGCAGCGGCGTGAGAGGAGGGAAGACGGGATGCCCCCCCTTGCCCTGCCAGAGGGGGCACAAGGGAACTTGAGGACGAAGAAGAAGGACCAAAGGCGGTAGTACCCGCATGCGGATGACCCCTCAAGCCTCTTTCTCTTTCAGAGAGACCGTACACCTGCTGTTCTCTGCGGGGGGCGTCCATTTGTTCGCCCTGGCCGTCAGTGTACGCATGTCTGCACTCCGGCACTCCGCTCGTGGCAGTCTCCACGGCTTCGCGCGTCTCTGGAGTCATGAGGTCAGGAATCGCGGCCTGCACACATTCATTTAGTTCGTCAGTCAGTGAGTCAGTCAGTCAGTCAGCCAGTCAGTCAGTCAGTCAGTCACTCAGTCAGTGAGTCAGTCAGTGAGTCAGTCAGTGAGTGAGTCAGTCAGTCAGTCAGTCGGTCAGTCATATACACTCATTCATTTAGTCAGAGGGAGAGTGATTCATTTATTCATTATTTAGTCAATCGGTCGGTCAGTCATTCAGTCTTTCAGTGAGCCAGTCTGTCGTCGACACATTCATTTGGTCAGCAGTTAGTCATCCAATTCACCCATCCACCAATCGAACCAACAATTCATTCATTCATTCATTCATTCATTCATTCATTCATTCATTCATTCATTCATTCATTCAATTCACTCATCAACTGATGTGCGCATTTATCCGTTCATTCATCCGTTTGTTCAACACTTCATTCTCCCTCTCTTTGTGTGTTTCTACATGTGTTTGTTGCCCCGTTGTTGATTTGCATACCGAGCAAATCGTTCATCCCATCTAGCCTCCCTCCCTCCCCCCCTCCCTCCCTCTAGGAGAGTAATTCTGTGGGTGGTTGTACAGCAACCGCGAGACGGACTCACTCACTCACTCACTCACTCACCAGCAGAGTGTTCCTTTGTGAAACTTAAAGGTTGTGGGGACAAAATGAGTGTCAGAGAGACTCAGAACCTCTTCAAGGAGTCAGTGACTCATCACAAAAGTGAGCTGTACCCCATTCTTTCTCCTCTCCCCTCACTTCCTTTCCTTTTCCCCTGCAAGCCCCTGCAATTTGTTGTTGCCGTCTCCTCCTCTGTGTTCAAGCCAGCACACCACGCGGTTTTGTCTGAAAACGCGGTCGGAGGACTCTGCCGACGTAGAGAGATACAGCAAGCGACAGCGATGAGCTGCGGGGCTGCGACAGATGGAATGGACGCAACTCTGACGAGCGTGGCAAAACACTCATTCATGCACAAACTGCGTGTGCGGCCCTTCCCGCCTGCCTTCAGCTCAACGCACCTGAAATTGGGGACCCACTCGAACGCTCCTATTCCGTGCCGTCATCCATTTCGCGTGGTCCTGCTGTCTCTTCTCCTCATCTCGTGTGCTCATCTTTATTCAGTGCACAGAAGAGGTCGGGAAAGAAATGGAAAGAGACGCGCCTACAGAAACAGGGTACGTACACAAAAATTGATAAAGTGGTCGACTCCGTCTGAGCCTCAATAACGCAAATTGAAACGCTGTTTCAAGCCGGTGGGCCGAATCTTTGCACCGATCGACGAGCAGTGTCATAAAGTGTCATAACGTGCCTGACACGCAAGCTCCCCTGGGCTTCGAGATGCCTCGAGTGTCCAAAAGCTGGCATTGCTGCTCTGACATGGCTGTTCACTGAGAAAGTCGATCATATGTGCATGAAGAAACATGCAGTTCCCGATTCACTCGCGCGGCCGCGCAGATTTGTCGATTTGTCGCGCACGATTCGCGCGCGGCACTGGCCGCGGGGTTCTTGTCTATCTGGATCTTCTCTTCCGTCTATATACAGCATTTACAGGACTGAAAATTCGTCATCCCTCGAAGCCCGATCAAGCCTCGAGCCGTAAATTCTTGGAATAAGTGATTCGATCTGAAGACAGAGCATCTACAAAAGAGAGGCTGTCAACCGGTGGGCGTGGTTCTTTTTTTTTTTTGCTCTTAATTCAGACGAGTCCCTCAGAGGTCCGTCTAAATGCTTCAGTTGGGCAGAGAGACACGCAAGAAAGCGGCCTACAATGGCAACTTGGCGAGGGAAGTGCAAACGAGAAGGGGTGGGTGGGCTACTGTCGAGCTGCTGGGGTCGGGTGAGACTCTGAAATGGAGGAAGGGGTGGTGGACTGTAGGGTCGTTGTTTTCCTCTTTTCCTTGTTGGAAAGAGCTGATCATTTTTTGTGAAATTGACGATCTGATGGCATTGGCGGTTTCATCCCGTTCAAATAAAAGGGAAACGCTGGAAGGATGCGAGGGGATGATCCTTGACTTAGATCTTCATGCATGGGGGACGGTGATGAGCGTGGCACGGGCCGTCTCTTTTGTTTCCGCAGTCCGTGCGCGTCTTCGCTCTCTTCGAGCGACAGTCGGCACGTGCGATACCGTCTTCTTGCGCCAGCTCCTGAAGCACTGCTCTTTTATGGGCCACTCGCACTGCCCGTCTCTGTGGTTGCGGAGGCACGCGAAGTCATTCACTGTCTTCCAAGACCTCCAACTTGAGCAGCCCCTCCAACAGAGCGAGCTCATCGACGTTGACGACCTCATCCACACAGACACGAATGAGAACTTTGACGGTGCGGCAACAGAGAAGAAAGTCGCACGCCATCTTTGCAAGTTGGTGGGGGTGGCCGTATCTGAAGCAGACCCTCTTCCCCCTCCTCTTGCCTCCATGCTGAGGAAGAGGTGTAGAGATGTGGTCGCCGTCCGACTTGATGCCTCGGTTTTTGCAGCAATTGGTGGGGCGTCTTTTCCGAATATGAAAGAACTTGAATTGTCAATGGGGGCTGGGTGTGGGGATGCAAGAGACCTGAAAATTTTGAGACGGGGTCCGATAGCCCGCGTTCGAGAGGGGGACCGCGTAATGCACCCAGAGGTTATTGCATGTCGAGACGCCCTCACACGTGAGATCGCTCGAGTCCCCCAGCTCGAGAAATTGGGAGTGCATGGTCACTTTCAACTGCGAATCGTCTCCCAAACTCTCCGCACAGTGGAGTGCACATACCACAACGGTAAGTGTGTAGTCATGGATCTGTCTGGCGCCCCGCGTGTCACAAAGATCCTCCTAGACCGCCTCCACTCGTACTTTCCAGGCATTCTGAACCCCCCCTCGGAGTGCCAATTACTAGTCGAAGGAGAGCCGTTCGATACTGCTCAGCTAGTCCGTGGCGAGCACTACGGGGAGCGCTCTGTTGACGAAATGGTCGACATCTTTCGAAACACAATCGCGGATGAGGGACAGCTCCAAAGGGTTCGTCTAGGAGCAAATTCGATCCCTCACGTGACCGCAGAGTCCGTGCAGACCTACCTGGCAAGGGGGGTTGAAAACTTCCTCCACGACTCGAAAGAGGGGTCGGTGGTCGACGATTGACCGACCTAAACTGAGAATTAAGCCGTGCATGCATGCAGGATCGGGCACGCACAGACAGAAGCCGGTAAGCGGAACGTCAGTTGATCGAGACGATCGACCATCTTGCAGTGTGATGAATTGATCTGTGCATGCATGGTCAATGCGGACCCCTGTCTTAATTGTTATCGACGTGGCCTCCATCGGACCATGTGACCTTCCATTCATGTGCTGCAATCAAGGTGCTTCGCCTTACTCTTTCTCGTTTCATTTGTTTTGGAGTCTCTGTCTGATGTGTGCCGCTGTATGTGTGCGTGTGCGTGTGCTCGTGTGTGTGTTCGTGTGTGTGTGTTCGTGTGTGTGTGTTCGTGTGTGTGTGTTCGTGTGTGTGTGTTCGTGTGTGTGTTCGTGTGTGTGCGTGTGTGTGCGCGCGCGCGTCTGTGTGTGTGCGTGTGTGCGTGTGTGTGCGTGTGTGCGTGTGTGTGTGTGTGTGTGTGTGTGTGTGTGCGTGCGTGCGTGCGTGCGTGTGTGTGTGTGTGTGTGTGTGTGTGTGTGTGTGTCGTGTGTGTGTATGTGTATGTGTGTGTGTGTGTGTGTGTGTGTGTGTGTGTGCGTGTGCGTGCGTGTGCATGTGCACACTGCACGTGTGTGTGTGTGTGTGTGTGTGTGTGTGTGTATGTGTGTGTGGGGCAGAAGTGAAGAAACACTTATAAGATAATGTTTTTAAAAAATGTTTAAAAAATTTAAATAATAAAATGAGTTTATGTTTTATTTTCTGTCTTTAATAATCTACGCCTTCAGTATCACTCATTCTTCCTTTTCTTCGCGGTGTAACTTTAATAGTTATTAAAGTACTTTAACAATTTTTAATTTATGAAGTGAGTTTTAGCCTTTTAGAGTAGTAATTTCAAGTTTTTTAAAGTATAAATTATTCATAGTGATTACTAAAGTGATTAGCATAATAGTATATACTAGAACATTTTAGAGTTTCAAATTATGAATTAATTTTTGTCAATAGCTAAACTTTGATGCCCGGGCCAATTTCTTTTAAGTTCGAACCATGAATCCATGATTAGTTAAAAATGATTAGAAATTGATATTGTCACTGGCAGTTAAAACTTTTCATAGTAAATCGGTCGGCTAAGACCCCTCCCCCCATGAATGCGTGCTCTCGGTTGTCCTCAAAGCCTTATTAGTGGCTTGGGATTTGATATCGCTAAATCTAGGATTTAACCCTCAATCATCATCATCATTTTTTAAGATTAAAATCGTTAGAAACTAGGTGAAAAAGACTGTCACAGACCTCACTCTTAAAATTTATAATCACTAATTAATAAATAAGCGAAAGAGCTTTAATTAGACTCCTAATCGATTCATAGTCTTGTATGCTGTTGTATACTTCTCGAAGTTAATTCATATATCAATCAATCAATCAATCAATTCATCAATCTGTATTTTTTAAATTTCAGATCGGTTTTGTAAAACCTTGGCGGCTTGGCCTAACTCACCGTTTGAGCTTTTGTGTGGACTGAAAATGCGGTGTTCTACCCTACTTGAAACTGCTGGCATCAAGTGATAATTGATAAGTGATAAGTAATAAGTGATTTGGTGTCCTTGAGCACTGTCGTCGTTTTGTCTTGTATAGAGGTCCCCCCCGCAAACAGCAGGGGTGTGTGCCCCATGATGCGGCCCCCATCGCTGAGGCTCAGGCCACACCCCGTGGCCCGCCTGGCCGGAAACAGAAAAATCAGGCAATTATAACTCGCCATGGTTGATTAATGGAAAGAGCTTTCGTGTCTAGTTTCGTGTAAGCAAGAAAAGGAAGACCAAACCAAAAAGATAAGAAAAACTCACTCCCTCATCCTCATCCTCATCCCCACCTCTCTCTCTCTCTCTCTCTCTCTCACACACACACACACACACACACACGCACACACACACACACACACACACACACACACACACACACACACACACACACACACACAGAGAGAGAGAGAGAGAGAGAGAGAGAGAGGGAGAGGAAGAACAACTGGACAGAACCATGCAGCTGGGTGGACTCGGTCCACGGAGCTCCGATCATTTCATTCGTTCATTCAACGTCCTTCCTTGCTTCCCGCATGATCGGGCAAATTGATTGAGTGCTAGACTGAGAGTGAGAAGAGAAAACGAGGTGATCCAGACCACGCAGAATCAATCAAGAGCGACAAAGAGCTAGAAAGACTAACGCCCCACTCCTTTCTCCGCTAGTTTCTCCGTGCAACCCTCTCTTCACGCAGACACGGAAAGATGCGGTTGGATCACGCACACACACACACACACACACACACACACAGAGAGAGAGAGAGAGAGAGAGAGAGACTCCATCCAGTGACACATACTTACACGGACGAACGCATGCCCGGAGTCACACATACATACACGGACGAACGCATACCCGAAGTGATACATACATACACGACGGGACGAAAAGAGAGAGGCAAGGACAAAGAGAAAGAAAAACAGGTGGGTGTGAATCCCCTCAGTCTGGCAGTCTGTCTCCGCACAAACCCACAAACACACACCGGCCGGTCAATTTGCCTCCCTCCCTCTTTCACCTCCAATACGGACCCGACCCTCCACCCTTCTCTACGCTCAAGCCCCGCAACGTTTTTGCAGTCCATCATCCCCCCCCCTCCCTAGACGCCTCACAATCCCAGCACCAGGGCACAGCTGAGGGCCGCTGCCCAGAAGAGCCACCGGGTGACCCCGAAGTTTCGTGCCCGTGCGAGGAGAGCCAGGGCCAGGCGTCGGAAGATTCGGAGAACCTTCGTGGCCGTCGACGGGACGGCGGCTCTCTGGGCCTGCACGCAAAGAAGGAAGAAGAAAGAAGCGCAGCCCGACGTACGTGCCTCGGAGGTTGACCTGCCTGTACATTCGTGTGCTGAACAGGTGTCTTTCTCAACTTATGAAGTGTGATAGACAGGTCAAACATTCCACTTCTTTCTTTGTTCTTTCTATGATCTATCTATGTGCTGCGCACATCCATCAAGAGAGGCATCAGAGGAGGGAGCCCATGCAGCCAGCCAAACTCTCGAGAGGGTTCCGAAGGTTCTCTCTCTGAGTGAACACTTCCGAGTGACTGAGGGTGCAAACAAGGTGAGGCAGAAAGAGAAACAAAAAAAAACCAAATCAAGAGGCACCCTCCCTCCCACCCTCCCTCCCTCCCTCCCATGCACCGACCAGCACTGCAGGGTTGTAGAAGGGCGCCCTCACCACCGCCTTCTGTGCATTGACGATGCCGAAAATGTTTCCGAACTGCGTGCGTGGACAAGAAAGAATTCAGAGAGAGAGAGATAAATACAGATATAGATGAATAAATATGGACAAGAATTAAGAGAAATAAGAGCGGGAGATGGATGGGCACACCAGAAAGAGAAAAGATTCTCTTGTGTCTTTCTGTCTTGCTCTTGGCTCGCTCGGTAGTTTTTTCCTTCGTTTCTTCCGTTCTTCTTTTCTCTTCTTTCTTCCCCCTTCTCTTTTTTGTTTGTTTCTTTCTTTCCTTCTTTCTCTCGTTCGTTCGTTCGTTCTTTCCTTCCTTCGCCTTTTCCCTTGATCTCTCTGTATGTCTGCCTGTGTTCATGGTTTTGTGTCTTCTACTAATTAAAAGTAATCCTCAAGGAAGCAGGAATTATGTGGGAAGGAAAGTAAACCCAGTCAGCGAAGGGAGACGAGGGGGATGCCAACAAGGAGACAAATTGTCTCGATTTTTGCTCCTGCTTCTCCTCCTTATCCTTTTCCTTCTTCTGTTTCCGTTTCTGTTTCTGTGTCTTCTTCTTCTTCTTTTTCTTTTTCTGCTTCAATCGATTGGGAGGAACTACCAAACGCAAACCCAGGCACACAGACATACCTTTCCGATTCCCGACTTGACATCCCCCTTCGTTGACCCTGCATGCATGCACAGGCACCGCATTCAGTCAGTCAGCTCATTCAGTCAGAAACTTACAATAAAGATGGCCATTTGGATGGCTGTATGGCTTCTGCACGTCTGCACGCACACGCGCACGCAAACACACACACACACACACACACACACACACGCGCGCATACCTGCCCATCCACC
>JAHBMJ010005660.1:25678-45077 GCA_018398765.1 Chromera velia | reverse complement strand
ACGCACACACGCACCTCTGCCCGCCCCCCAGAACAGTTCAGGGTAGACCATCACGTTCCCTGCGTTCACGTTCACCCCCACGGCCCCGTGCTTCAGGGTATCGACTGCCGTCTCCACGATCGGCTTCTCCTTCGAGTTGTCCTTCCACACGATCGTGGCTGCCAGGTTGCCTGAAAGAAAGAAGGAAGGAAGGAATCCAGTGCAGGGAAAAGGAGGTTCGCACATGACGAGATGCCGCGCACGCCTTTCGCTTTCCAGAAAAAAGGTGCCCGGTCTTCAGCCTTCCCCTACCTCAGTGCTTCTAGTCGCTTAGGGAGAGGCACAGAAGCAAGAGGAATGTCCAAGCGAAGAATGCGATGACTTGCGGAAGACAACCAACAAAAACGCAAAGAGCGAGGGAATCATAACTTTACCAAATAATTCAGAAGAACAGAAGAGAAAAGAAGGAAAGAGAAAACGACAGACAACCAAAAGGAGATACAGGAAGGAAAAAACATGCCTGTCAGTTTCTCGTTGACGAATTTCGTTGCCACGGGCAGAAAGGCTTCAGCTGTGGGTTCGGTATCCAAACAGACCTGCAAAGAGGAACAGAGGGAGGGATACGGGGGAGTTGACAGAATCAATTTCGATTGAAGACTTTTGATTCTTTCTCTATGTGTTCTCTCTCCTGAGAAGGACTTTCTCTGGACTTGACGGACATACGGAGCATGAGAGATGAAGGCAGCCTGAGGGCATTCGTCTTCATTTCTTTTGACTCGGTCACACGATTCCCTTCCCCCTTTTCCCCCCCTTTTAGGTCCAGAAAAAGCGCCGGGCATATGTGCTGACAAAAAACAAAAAAACGGGAAAATGAGAGACAACATGATGTCAGAAGAGACAGGCAGAGCGAGACATCATGATGTCAGAAGAGACAGGCAGAGCGAGACATCATGATGTCAGAAGAGACAGGCAGAGCGAGACAACATGATGTCAGAAGAGACAGGCAGGGAGAGACATCATGATGTCAGAAGAGACAGGCAGAGCGAGACAACATGATGTTAGAAGAGACAGGCAGAGCGAGACAACATGATGTCAGAAGAGACAGGCAGAGAGAAACAACATGATGTCAGAAGAGACAGGCAGAGAGAGACATCATGATGTCAGAAGAGACAACATGATGTCAGAAGAGACAGGCAGAGCGAGACAACATGATGTCAGAAGAGACAGGCAGAGCGAGACAACATGATGTCAGAAGAGACAGGCAGAGCGAGACAACATGATGTCAGAAGAGACAGGCAGAGCGAGACAACATGATGTCAGAAGAGACAGGCAGAGCGAGACAACATGATGTCAGAAGAGACAGGCAGAGCGAGACAACATGATGTCAGAAGAGACAGGCAGAGCGAGACAACATGATGTCAGAAGAGACAGGCAGAGCGAGACAACATGATGTCAGAAGAGACAGGCAGAGCGAGACAACATGATGTCAGAAGAGACAGGCAGAGCGAGACAACATGATGTCAGAAGAGACAGGCAGAGCGAGACAACATGATGTCAGAAGAGACAGGCAGAGCGAGACAACATGATGTCAGAAGAGACAGGCAGAGNCATGATGTCAGAAGAGACAGGCAGAGAGAGAGAGAGATGCAGACCGACCCACCGACCTCTGTAAGGACAGGACAGAATGCCTCCATATTCAGGGTTTCACTCTCTGTGCCCACGTCTGTACAGAAGATGGAGGGGGTCCTGGAGGGAAACACCGCCGTGCTGTTCGGTTCCTTCAAAAAGATCTCTTCTTCCTTCTTGCCCTCCTTCTTTAGAATCGAAGCAAAGGCCCTGCAGGCAGGCATGCAGGCAGGAAAGATTCATTCCATCGAAGGAAGAATCAAAAGGGAAATAAACAACAAAGGTGAACGAAGGGATGAAACGATTTCACAAAGACAGAAAGAGAGAGAATGTGATGGCCGGATAACCCGCCCCTCCTCAAAAAGAAATAAACTGACAGAAGGAATTCTCTTTCCACTTCTTCTCTATTTCGTTCTTTTTCCTCTTAATTCTTCTTTGTCCAGGCGCTTTTTGTTCTTCCAAAACTCCTCTTAGCGTCATCCCTATCTCCTTCGCGCGAATGTCTGTCAACTCCACACTACCTAAACAACTCTCTGTGGCGTCATCGGATTCTATTTCCCCGGTGCCGAAAACGGGTACGAACGAAGTCACTGGCTTGACTGACGTCTCTCATAGACGAGACAGACAAAGCTGTCGAGAGTAAAACAGTAGAACATAGTACCGAGCGAGTAACACCCCTCTCTCGCCCCCTTCGTCGTATCTTCTGAGGCAGTCCCCACAGAAGCGCAATGACACGTCAGCTCACCAGCACAACCAACACCTTATACGCCAAGATCAGACCGTCCAGTCCCTTTTTCGCTAACTCACTTCCTCACTTCCTCACTGACTGACTGACTGACTGACTGACTGGATCTTCTCTGGGGTCCCTGGGTAGTAGGTCGTGATGGCGGCACCTCCCGAGAGTGTCTTTTTCAAAGTCTGCAGGAACCTCTCCCTGCATTCATTCATTCATTCATTCATTCATGCATTCATCGAGTCATTCGTTCCGTCAGTAATTTGGGCAAGCAAGGAAGGGAGGGACGATTAGTTGTGGTAGAACAAAGTCAAAGAAAGAATTTTCAGAAGAGAAAGTGAAGAGACATTCAAAGTAATGGAGCGAGGCGAGAGGAGACAGGAAAAACAGCCACACTCTCCATTCCTTTCTTCTAACCTTCCTGCCAATCTACAGAGTTCGAGTTGCACTTGAATCAACGATAAGGTGGGTGAGGGAGCACCTGAGTGCCAAAATGCCAAACGAGACGTCGATCAAAAAAAGAAAAGTTGAAGAAAGAGCGGCATACAGAACGGTGCCACACGGGCACCTTTTCTTCTCGTACGGCAGTGGCAGCACAAAAAAAGACACGGGTGGAAAGAAAGCTGACGCACCTTTGAGCCCAGTTTTTGCACGTCACGATTGTTTGAGGTCTCGCACAGACGTGTCCACCATTCAGAGTAGAGAACACTGCAAGATGCTGAAAGCATTCCAGCAAGCAAACAGGAGACCCACTCCACTCCACTCCACTACAATCAAATGAAAAGAAGAATCAACCCCCTCTCTCTCTCTTTTTCACACACACACACACACACACACACACACACACACAGAGAGAGAGAGAGAGAGAGAGAGATGAAGACAGAGAGAGAGGACAAGACGAACGCAGGAACGAAGGAAGGAGAAAGAGAGCCTGTCGACCTGTGCTTGGAGGGTCGTCTCGATGGGCCCCCACAGGGAGGGCGTCACGATCACCGGAGCGTTGCCTCCCAGCTCGGCCACCACAGGTTTCTCCACCAGCGGTTTCTTCTCCATCCAGTCAGAGGGGGCCTCGGGGGCTCCCCACACGATCCGGTTGTACGTCATTGCAGAGCCTGCAGGCATGCACGCGCAGTGAGTAGTCAGAAGAGGGAGGACGTACAGTTGTTTTGGACGACTCGCGCTGCCTGGCGGACGACATGCAGGGATACATGCGTATGCACACAAGAGGCCGAGATGTTTTCTCCTCGGCCGACACCCTCCCAGGTTCATACAGGAAGGCTGTCGATTGAGTTGCGTTTGTATCAAGAGAAGCCGTTTGATTGACGCTCACTTGTTCTGAAGAAAAATTATGCGGACAGAGAAGAGAAGAGAAGAGAGGAAGGCTAAAAAAGGAACGAAGGCAGCAGAAGGAAAACACACCAAAGCAAAGGAAGAAGAATCCACACACAAAAATAAGGAGGGAAACCGGCAAAAACCAGCTGAGGAAAGGACATGAGTGTAGGCAGGAAGACCCACCAACCAGTAATATAAACGTCCGTCACTTTCGGATGACGAACGAGAGCAGAGGCGACTTCAGTGGAAGCCTGTAGCCATCACATAGATACACACACACACACACACACACACACACATACATACACACACACACACACACACACACACACACTCACACACACACACACGCACGCACGCACGCACGCACGCACGCACGCACGCACGCACACGCATATGAAAGACAGAGAAGCTAGAAGAGAGCTCAAACGAAATTGAGAGATACCGCCAAAGAAAAGAGAGCTAGAAAAAGGGCGCCAAAAGCCAAAGAGAGAAACTGAAGGAGAAACGAAATGCACCCGGGCCCGCTGTGTGACTAACTGACTGACCCCGGTAATAGCGAGGAAGTTGCGGTCGGTGAGGGGTTTGAGGATGAGACCCAGAATGGCGTTGGAGCTTTGAGTCACCGGGTTCGGCTTGTAGATCGCCACCTTGTTCTTCACAAACAGAGCGGTCATAACGTCCACTGGCGTTTCGTCTGCAGGAACGCACGCACAGAGAGAGAGAGAGAGAGAGAGAGAGAGAGAAGGGATGTTACATTGCAATGAGGAAGGGAACCGAGAAATGAAGGATCTCTTGTCGCTCCGATCTGTTCTCTCTCTCTAGTGCCATCAATCATGCATGAAGGCAGGATGCAAAATTGCCTCGCTCCCTCCATCCCGTCCTGGTGTGTGTGTTTTGTTCTTAATTGTGTGAACCCTTCTCCTCCCCTGGTCTAGAAGGGGGGGGGAGGGAGGAGGGAAGGTGTCGATGCGTTCGGTGCATGTGCACTGAATGAATGAATGAATGAATGAATGAATGAGTGAGTGAGTGAATGAATGAATGAATGAATGAACACGGATCGGGTCTCAATGAAGCAGGCAAAGAAGAGGAAATCACGAAAGAAAAGAGTGAAGAGAGGGTAAAAGCCTCTATGTGAAGATTCATTCTTCTTCTTTTTCTCCTTCTTCTCCTTCTTGTTCTCCGTCTTTTTCTTCCTCTCCGGCAGTCTTTGACAGAAAAAAGAAATTTGAAACAGGAGAGAAGAAGAAAAAAGCCCTGGACAGAAAATGGGAAGAAATCGACAAAGGAACACCACACCTCGATCCATTTTCTTGTTCTTCAATTCTTCATTCCACTATTCTGCTGTCGTGCAAAGATTTCCTGTTTCTCTCACACAGTCATGGGGTATAGCGCAACGCAAAAACAAAACATAAGAAAAAAATGACCCACACGCATGCACACACACACACACACACACACACACGACCACACAAATTCGCTCACAATTTCCAGCTCCCAACACCGCCACGACTCCCCCGTCTCCCTCGCATGGGCTCATCTGCTTCTCCACTTTTTGTCCAGGGGGCAGGTGGAGCTCGCAGGAAGGAAAGCCGAAGAACAACCAGATGAAATTGTCAGCAGGGCCCACCTGCACCCTTGCATGCATTTATTTTCATACAGAATTCTTTTTCATACAGAAATAAAAGCATGAAGAACAACCAGATGAAATTGTCAGCAGGGCCCACCTGCACCCTTGCATGCATTTATTTTCATACAGAATTCTTTTTCATACAGAAATAAAAGCATGAAGAACAACCAGATGAAATTGTCAGCAGGGCCCACCTGCACCCTTGCATGCATTTATTTTCATACAGAATTCTTTTTCATACAGAAATAAAAGCATGAAGAACAACCAGATGAAATTGTCAGCAGGGCCCACCTGCACCCTTGCATGCATTTATTTTCATACAGAATTCTTTTTCATACAGAAATAAAAGCATGAAGAACAACCAGATGAAATTGTCTGCAGGGCCCACCTGCACCCGTGGGGGGATCGGCAGTTGAACAGAAAAGACGCAGGCGAAAGAACGGCATGATGAAAAAGATCATAAGCTTTTGAATATTCTTCACGGAAAGGAAGGAGTTCCAAGCGACGGTATTGATAAACAGAGGGGCGGACAGATGAGATGAGGGAGAGAGAGGCTTCGCAGACCTACCAAGATAAACAAAGGCGCAAAGAAACAAATCAACACAAAAAGAAGCGCAGACCTACCAAGATAAACAAAGGCGCAAAGAAAAAAATCAACACAAAAAGAAGCGCAGACCTACCAAGATAAACAAACAAAGGCGCAAAAAAACTAATCAACACAAAAAGAAGAAGGCCGGCTCCCTACAAACTTACCTTCACTGCCGTCCCGCCATTCTCCCTTTTGATGATTTTCTGTGGCTTCGGCATTTCTCCGTTGTGTTTGTCGAGGTATGCGAACAGCCTCCGAAGCTCGCTCAGCCAGTTGCAGAAGGGCTGCAAGACGAAGAAGAAAAGAAGGGATCGAGTGATCTCAAACTTATACATAGAGAGAGAGAGAATAGAATAGGGTCCGCTCAACCAGATGCAGAACGGCTGATTCAGTCAGAAAAGACGGGGGAGGGGCTTCCAGGCTTCATGAATGAATACTTCCTCGCTGGCAGGCCTTTTCTGAACGACTCTGGAAGGAACCATCAGAACGAAATCATCTGGCGACGTCTGTTGGGTGCGTGTATTGTCTGCCTGCATTTTAGACACATACACTTGTTTCGTTGCGGGTGATCAATCAATGCCTGCATTTTAGACACATACACTTGTTTCGTTGCGGGTGATCAATCAATGCCCGCATTTCACGTGCAATACATTACCGGAGAGAGAGAGAGGGAGGCAGGCAGACGATTCCTTCTCGCAGTGTTTTCACACGTGAAAAAAAAATTCCTGGCTACAACCATGCATACCAATCAGAGCAGCCAGCCAACGAACAGCGGGGACGAGTCAGTCGACATGAATCAACCGGTCACGTGAGAGCGAGGAAGAGGGACACTCTGACTGACTGACGGACCACCGCAGTCATCACATAAGTGCTGCCAGCCATGTAGTCGTGCCCCGGCGCACCCCACTCAGTCCCTCTTCCAACTGCAGTCACACAGACATGCGCACGCAGAGAAGGGGAAAGGGGCGGGGGAGCGGTAAAAATGGGATAGAATACACAGACACAGCACAGACGCACGCGCAGGCGGATGGAGGACGGCAGCCAGTGAGATAGACGGACAGACAGAAAGACAGAGAAACAGGCTGACTAACGCACGCACACACACACACACACACACACACACACAGAGAGAGAGAGGGAGAGAGAGAGAGGGAGAGGGAGAGCGAGAGGGAGAGGGAGAGAGAGAGAGAGAGACTCACCCATTGCACTTGCCACGAAATCTTTTTCCACTGCAGACATTCACCACAACAGGAGAAAGAAAAAGCAGTTGGATGAAATATGTACAGAAATACCAATGTTCACGTTGCACGTAGGTGCAACGTCTGCATGCACCAAACCACTCTCTTCAGATACGGATAACAAAAGAAGAGGAACACTAACGAAAGGACGGGAGGGTACCCTTCTGCCCCCTGGAAAGGAGGGCCGTGCCCTCAGCGCCCTTCTTTTTCTCGAAACCGTGAATGGCCAGTGCGGCAAACCAAAATGCTTCAATGAAGTTTTTTGTTTCACTCTTGCAGCTCATACACACACATACACACACACACACACACACACACACACACATACACATACACATACACATACACACACACACACACACACTCAAAGTCAAACGGACGAACGATGAGGAAAAGTCGAAGGAGCAAAAGAGGCAAAGAAATTAACGACCCCCGACCGCAACCAAAAACACACACGAAGCAAACAGACATACCCACCCGCACGGAACCTGTCACATATTTCGTCCAGAATCAGAACTTTCTCGGACGGTGGCAGCTTCCTCCACCTGCACATACGAATGCATGCACTGTCACTCACTCACTCACTGGTCAGACAGACAGAGCTTGTAAGCCCTGACGGACGTACAAAAAATTGCGATCCAGATTTCTTTACCCCTCTTTCCCTCTAGCGCCCAGGTGCACCCCCTTTTGCTTAGACACACACTCACACGTATGGACGCGCACACACTACCACCACAATCACCACCAACACCCACACCCGCCCACATACACACACATACACACATAGATACACACACAAATAGTGACCTGTCAGCATTGGACGCGACCCTCTCGACGTCTGCGAGTGCAGACTGGAGACCTCCGCCGTGGGCCATTCTTTTTTTTATTTCTTTCTTTTCACCTTCAGACGTCTTCACAGATATTCAGAACACCTCCGCGTTGTACTTACACGAAGAATAACAATTGAAGCAGAACGATGCCTTTTCTCAGACAGAAAGGGCACACAAGACGAGACGAAAAGGAAGGGCACGCCAGTCTCACAGAAGAAGCTGCAAGGAGACGAGACGAGACGAGACGAGACGGGGCGCGGGGTGTTTCTCTAGAGACGGAGAGCACTTCCCAGTTCGTTCGGGTTCTGTGCAGACCAATGAGAGACGAACAAAGCACGGGCACGCACTCTGGATGGATCTACAGGCACTGCTGTGCTGGTGCGCTTGTCCGCCAAGCAGGATCGCTGCTTGAACCCCGAGCAGTTCTTCGTGGATGCGTGAGCTGGGTGCATGGCGGAAATGGCGGGAATGTTCGCACGCGCGCGGTTGTGTGCGTCCGCCTCGCGTTTGCAGCTTGTGGGGCACTTATTCCAGAGACAACACGGTAAGTATGCAGTCTGTGACTCGTGTGGTCCTTTTTCAAACGTGTTTGAGAGCCCATTAGGTTTTTTAGATCTCCTTGTATTCCGTACGAGGTGTCTGCTCCGTGTTTTCTCTGCATGTCGAAAGCTTCCCACGTTCTTGTAGACAATGGCAGTATATGGTAGTGGCTCAGTCTTGGGTTTTGTGTTCGTCTGTCTTATTTTATACTCGATTTAGTATCGCTTTTCCTGGCTCCCTTCCGTTAAGCTTATTAAGGTTATACTTATATGCATATGTTATTCTTGGGTGCGTTCTGTTCTTCGGTATTTCTTTGTCATGCGTTACTGTGCTTCCGCTTGAGCAGGCCACCGCAAAGTTCGTTTTCCAGTTTTTTGTTGATTAATTGCGGCGCCCCAGCTACGCTATCAGACCGCTCTAGGGTTTTACAATGCTCTGACTCTCTAGCTCCTCACTACTCCTGACGCACCTATGCATGCCGAACTTCACCGGCGTTTTATACCGGGCGGTGAGCTCTGTGATGATGATGATGAGTCTGACCATCTAAGACCGATATTTCTATCTTTCCCTCGATCTCTTCTGGTAGGCCTAGAACGTTTAGAACCTCCATTTGCAACCTAGATTAAATAGTAGATTTACAACTATTTGCAATATAAAGAGCATGTATTGCTGGTATTATTGCAACATAACGTTCTGTTACGTTCTGTTTTTTTATTTCGTTGTGGTCTAGGTTATGGCATTATTAGGTATGCTGGTTAGTTCGGATAATAGTTCCAGCAGTTTCAGTTTAATGACATTACAGAACATACTGCCACTTAATAACCATTCTACTTTCATTACTCCTGACCGTACTGTATCGTACTGTATATATAAAAATGGTTAGAAATAGCTAGAAAGACCTAAAATCGGAGTGTGAACACCTTGCGTGGAGTGTCGGGGTTTCTAAACTTTTTTGAAGCTTAATCATCATAATTAATCAGAGTAGATCACAGTGTCAGTGTCTACCCGAATTGACACACTCCGCAAGTTACTAACCTTAGACGGCTTTAAACAACACCCGAACAAAGCTAAAAGGCGGCCAATATTCTCTTAGAAACAAGTAGGGCTCTATAGTGACGCAAACAGAAACCAATGTTGAATGTTCTGTTTCCTTTCTCTCTCCCCCCCTCTTCTCTCTCTCTGCTCTTCTCTTCTTCTCTGATGCCTTTGTTTGATTTTGCACCAACGCATGCACGCATTCAAAATTCAGCTCATTTTCCAAAAAAGCACACAGCAAGAGTTGATCAGACCGATGATTGCATGAAAATATTCATCCACTCTTGTTAATCGTTTCATACAATGCAAAAAGTGCACTACATATAGCGACAAGGAAGGAAGAACAGAAGGGAGGAAGGAAGGAAGGAAGGAAGCAAGAAGAGAGAAAACTCAGAGTGAAGAAATACCGATACTTGCGCAGTAAGAAAAACGTTCTGTCCACGGGCTCTTCCTCAGCTCCCTGACCATGCAAACGACGCAAAAAAAGAAGGAAACTCAACACGGTGCTTCCTTTCTTCCCTTAATTCTCTCCTTCTACCTTCCTCTCGGACATTCCCTCGCTCCTTCCCTTCCCTCACCCCCCCATTGCAGTTTATCTATCGCCATCAGGGAAGGCCTTCCTTTCTTTCTTCATTCCATTCCAATTCCTTCCTTCCTTCCTTCCTGCATGCCTCTCGTCAACTCATCCGTTCACTGCATGCAGGGTCGGTCTATGCATTCATACATGCATACACTCATTCATTCATGCATCCTCAGATACAATCGAAAAGTCGATTGCCGCATAAAATTCGTCCATTCTGCTTGCACACGCATTCCATCCATCCACCCGCCTTCCTGTGTACAAAGCTCTCCCCATTGCAACCGACACACCATACATTATTTACGGCACACAACTTCACTCACTCATGACAAAACAAGAACAAACTTGACTACGTTTTCTTTCTCTCTCTCTCTTCCTCGATCGGTCTCTAGCTCCACAGCTTCCTTCCACAAGGTGTGGAGGCAGGAACTTCAGAGAATCAACCGCGGACCAAGCAAGCCACTAGAGCACGAATGCAGAGAGAAAGAGGCTCAGTGAAGGACGTGACTGTCAGACTGATCCTCCCTCAGGATCACGTCTGTAGGCCGAACTTCGCTGCAGACTTCCGCAGAGACGCCAATTTGGAAACGTCCCCAAACACTCCACTACCGACAAACAGCGCGAGGCCCAGGCACGCAAAAGAACCCCAACTCAGTGATGGCATTCTCAAAACCGCTAACGGGACCCCGGCAGCCTCTAACAACCCAAACAAGGACGATGCCACCGAGGCCCCCCCTGCCCCTGCCCCCGCTGCAGCAGCAACTGCCCCCCCCGCCCCCCCGACGGAGGAGGACTGATGCAGCAGCAGACGCAGATAGAGCCCCAAATTCAACAGAACCGAGGCCGACGCTACCTTTCCAAGCGCAGACACGGCGATCTCTGCCCTCTCAAACGCCCTCTCTGACTCTAAAACACGCACCCGAATCTGCATACATACACACACACACACGCACACACATACACACAGACCCACCCAAAGCCAACGTGAAAGGATCATGCGCATGCCCAGAACTCCACTCAAGGACAAGGCCACACACACGTACACAGTCAGGACACACTCTTTCTGGTCTCTCAATCCCAAAAGACCACACGCACGCAGAAATGAGCCGGCCGAAATCCTTCGAGCAGCACTTTCAGCTACAATATTCTCATGCACAGCCGAACTGACTGACTGACTGACTGACCTTCAGGTCCCCTTCCTCCATTTTCCGTACAGTCTTCTCCACATAGGCAACCTTCTCGGGGAACTGGAAAACTGACTTCAGGGCTTTCGGGCTGCAGGCAGGCACCATAAGTAACGAACAGAATGGAAAAAGGGCGGAAGGAAAGCCTCAATCGAACAGGGGTCTAAAGGACTCGCACAGACGATAACATACGAATGCAATGCGCATTCTTACTGATACTTGTCTTTCTCTTTCTGCTTCTCCTTCTCTCTTTGACTTCTAACATCCCTTTGCTGCTTCACTTTTTTTCATGGGAAGCAAAGTCTTTTCTCCATCAGGAAGACAGAAAAGATAGGCTGATCTGATCATCATATGCCTTCTTCTGCACCGGTTTCGTCTCTTGTCAGGGCTTCCTCTCAGCCTCCCCTCTTAAACCATGCAGTTAGTTAATTCCTTTCTTCTTCCTCGGTTCTCCCTGCTTCCTTCTGTTTGCCTTCTACACTCCCTGGCTTTCCTGTTCACACAAACAAAACAAAGCTCTTCTGCCTTCCCACAAAATAGACAGACAGACAGACAGACAGACAGACACAGACAGAGACAGAGACAGAGACAGAGACAGAGAGACAGACAGACTCTATAGTTTCTTTCCCTCCTCTTCTTCATGAAGACAACAGACAAAAGAAAGGTGAGAGTTAGACAGACAGACAGACAGACACACACACACACACACACACACACACAAACCTGAGTCTGATCTCATCCAGTGCCCTATTCAGCTTCTCTGCAAAAGGGTCTCTGTCGTCCAACTCCTCCACTACCCTCTCGGCAATGTCGGGAAGGTCGTAGTTGGGGTCAAGCGTCTTCCCAATTCCCGTCAGCGTCAGCAGGGCCCTGTAGGCAAGCAGGCAGGCAGGCAGATGTGCGGGTTGCGAGGGGTCTTTTCTGACGCACGACGCACGTACAGACGGGGAGAGAGAGAGAGAGAGAGAGAGAGAGAGAAGGACAGACTGTTTGTTTCTTGTATTTCTTTTCCTTCTCTTGACTCGCAGACGGACAGGCAGGCAGTGCAACAGACAGACACAGACAGACGAACACAATGCTGCCTCGAAAGCTACTGCGCATGATGCGTGAAACCAAATCGAGTTGCGCAGACTCTTGACGGAATGCGCTCTTCTCTTCACAGGCAGATTCACACATCTCTCTTTAAACAAATCAGCAGCTTCCCTTGCAAGTCCTTCCTGCTGACCGACAGACTTACCTGATGACGATGCATGTCCATACATACATACATAGATTGCATACATAGAAAATGAATGCATGCCGCCGACTTACCTGATGACGAATGTGTACTGAGGGGGGAAGTTGAACGGCGTCTCCTTCTTTGCGTTGAGGAGGTCTTCCCCGATCCCCTGACGGAATTTTTGCCGCGCACTCATCTGCTCCTCCTCACTTTGTGTCTCTTGATCGTCGGAGGTCTCAAGCGGAGGGCCTCCTGGGGTCCCGGGGGGGGGCCGTGCCATGGGCAGTGCGCGCAAAAGGGGGGCCAGGAAAGGGTACCGCGTCATTAATTGGCGCATCCGCCTCCCCTTCCGTGCCCCTGCAAACCCCTGCACTGCCTTGCGTGCTATTCTCTCGACGCTCGTCCGGTCTGCACCTCGCTTGATGACCTGCGGGCAGGCAGCCAGTCAACGAGTCAGTCAGTTTAGGTAACCGTCAGATCTGTGTGTGTTTGTTTTTCTTGCTTGTGAAGAACCGGAAAAATCAAACAAAGTGGTACAGAAAAAACCTTCTGCAAGAACAGTCTCCGCGGAAGAAATCGGGTAGACGTACGAGTGGAAGGTTCGCGTGTGTAGAGAGAGTTGTTTTTCAGACAAGGAGACAGCTAGGCAAACAGACAGACAGAGAGATCGACGAGCATATCTATCAGCAAGGAATCTGCTCCTGCGATGAAGAAGAACAAAGATAGATATATCAACTGACTGACGTAAGTACATGGGGAAAAACTCTTTGCTCTGAACGATCTGTCAGTCTCGTAAAAAAAATACAAAATCCAAATGGGATGCGCTTGCATATAAAGAGACAGACACCTACACATAAACATGGAGGTTGTCTGAAATGACCTGGAGGCCCTGAAGAGCGTCTGTGACACCCACAGGGTCCTTTCCGTAAAGACAACGGAGGCCCTCCCGTAGTCCGTCCTGCAGTGCGTGTATGGATTCATACAGAATTCTTTTTCATACAGAGTATAAAAATGAATCCATACAGACACCCACAGGGTCCTTTCTGTAAAGACAACGGAGGCCCTCTCTCAATCCGTCCTGCAGGGCATTGCAGCAGTCTCCGGAGTGCAGCGGAGTTTGACCGTTCTATCAATGTCAGTCGTCGTCCGGCGAGTCAGTCGATCGTCCCATCAATCAATCAATCAATCCATCCATCAATCAATCAATCAATCAATCAATCAATCAATTAAACAATCAATCAATCAATCAATCAATCGATCAATCAATCAATCAATCAATCAATCAATCAATCAATCAATCATCTGGTCAGTCGTTACGGCCATGAATCTCAATGGATGCATGTGAATTTGGTCAGTCCCTTTTTTTCTGTTCGGTCTTTCTCCCTTCAGGCGATGAATCCGCCCGCAAAAGGAGGGAGCATCTCATCGCACACATTCAAACAGGAAACGACACACACGCACACACGCACATACACAGAAAGAGAGAGAGAGAGAGAGAGACTTGCCAACTCAAGTTCCCCGATTCCCCTATCAGACTCATCATGCACCCACCCACCCACCAACCCTAGTTTGGGGCGTTAGGCAGTCCATCATGCCGAAATCGAAGTACACGATTTGCCCATCCCGGTTGACGTGAACATTTCCTGAAGGAGGAGAAAGAACATTTTGTTTGCATCGCACACACATCGGATCAAAACGTGCACGGACTGCCCGGCCATGCGTTTGCATGGAGAAAGACACAGAAGTGGAGGCAGGCAGAAATAAAGACATGCAGCAAAGACATGGACTGAGAAAGGCCGGAGGGAGGGAGGGAGGGAGGGAGGAGGCCCACTGTGTGTAACCCCGAAAGAAACTAGACCAAGCCCCCCCCCAGACACAGAAATGAACACAAAAGAAAAGAAGAGAGAGGAGAGAGAGAATGAATGAAAGACAAAAAAGGACCGCCCGCCCGACCGGGGTGAGGGTCACAATGGAAAAATCCGGTCCGAAGAATCTGGAGAAGAAAGGATCTGCATGCATGCACACTCACGCGTACATGCACACGCCCTCACTCACTCAATCCATCAATCTATGACGGCTCTTGTGATGCACTCATATGGAAGGAGTTTTCATGCATGCATTCAATCTGCCAAGTCAGTGAGAAAGAACAGCGAGTGTGTTCATGCAGGCATTGATTGAAGCTCCCCAATACACTTGAGGAGCAAAACAGAGAAGGCAGATAAGCCCCTCTCTCTGTATATGTGTGTGTGTGAGAGAGAGAGAGAGTGTCTCTGATGCATCCGTCTTCTGAAAGACGTCACACGTTGCGTGCGTCAGGTGACAGACAGCTTCTCTCTTCCCTGAATTCCCATTTCGACAGATCATGCGTGCGTCAGGTGACAGACAGCTTCTCTCTTCCCTGAATTCCGATTTCGACAGATCATGCGTTAAATCGAAGGAAGGTGGAACAACGAAACGGGCACACCCGCTTACACCAACACAAAACACTACAACCACAGAAAATTGTAAAAAGCCACAACGGATGTTCGCGCAACGCCCATACAGCCCCTCCCCCCCCACGCACCGTGCAGAAAGTTCCGCCAATCTCTTCAGGTCCAGTCCCCATTCCTTCAGAGTTTCCACGTCTGTAATCTTCGCACTCCTCACATACTCCATTGTCAAGACGCGGGGTCCAGACTGCTTTTCGTATACTTTGGGACTCTGCAGGTACCCGCGGGGGAGGGTGGACTATGCCGATACATTATTTTCATACCTTCAAAAAATGTGTTCCACCACACAAGGTCTGCGGGCTGTGTGCAGTGAGTGCTCTCTCTCCTTGCTTGTTGTGTAGTATCCTTTTGAGTTGCTGTGAAGAGACTTGCTTGTGAATGATATCGACGGCATCGGATAGCATCTGACAGATCGTGCAATTACAGCCGATGAACGTCCAGGAACAGAAATTCGATCCAAGCTGCACGGTGTGCTTCCCTCAAGGCGGGCTGGATTCACAGGGGATGGATGACATGCTGTCTGTCTGTCTGTCTGTGTCTGTCTGTCTGTGTCTGTCTGTTTTTCTGTCTGTCTGTTTTTCTGTCTGTCTGTTTTTCTGTCTGTCTGTTTTTCTGTCTGTCTGTTTTTCTGTCTGTCTGTCTGTCTGTCTGTCTGTCTCTGTCTGTCTGTCTGTCTGTCTGTCTGTCTCTGTCTGTCTGTCTGTCTGTCTGTCTGTCTCTGCAGGTCCGTTCACTCTATTCTCAGAGGCGCTGTCGTCTTCTCTGTGACAGAATCCCTTCTCTTGATCTCCCCTTTCTCTCAGAACAGTCCATCCAACGGACCAAACTCTGCACCGCCCTCGACTGCCTGACTGACTGACCTTGATCCAGCTGACGTCTGCCAGTTCTGACTGGAACCTCTTGTTGGCCGCCATTTCCTTTCTGAAATCGATTTCGTCGTACAGAAGATCACGACTCTGCTCGAACACCTGCAAGCAAGAACAAAGGCAGAAAGAAGCCGCCAGAAAGAAAGAAGGCAGGCAGCGAGAAGGATATGTGTATGCGTACGTAAACATGCTCGTCAGAGGACAGATCGACATGCACGTCCAGTAGATTGCGAAGAGAGAAGGGGGGGGGGTAAGTGCACGAAGATGAAAGTGCATGGGGGATTTGATCCGCGCAATTGAGATGGATGATTTTTTTTTTTTTATGGATGAATTGCAAAGCCTTCATTTTCATACAGAATGAAAAAAAAAAAGTGGATGGGGGATTGGATCCACGCGGATGAATTGCAAAGCCAGAAAGAAATCCTTAGAAGAAAACTCGGAGACGGCCGAGGAGCCAGAAAGGAGGGGGAAGAAGTCAAACTTCGAACTGAGGGCGTTGAAACGACTGAATCCACAAGTGAGTGAACGTATCAGTCAACAAAACACAAAATCCATCGATCGGACGAGAGAGACCTCGCTGCAGTATCGATTGATTGCCTTGAAGACCTCATTCACCACGCGAGCAAGCAGGTAGATGATTGAATGAGAAGCCATCGAGAGATCGATCAGAAAAAGAGAAAAACGATGGGAATCCCCCCCCCCTTCATCCCCATCCACCCAACCCCCCAAAAAACACGTACCTCGACCCAATTACGGTCTGTCCCATCGCTCTTCGGATCCAGCCGGTCGAATAACGCGACGGCGGCCTGCGGGAAGAAAGGAAGGAAGGCAGACAGTAAAGATGCATGGAGCAAGATGATGAACGGTGGCTGTAAGATGATGATGATTGAGATTCTCTCTCATGAGTCGGAAGCGAACAAGGCAAAGCGCCAGGTCAGGCCCTGTCAAGAGAAAGAGAAACATAAATAAATGTACGTGAGCAATCAATCATGGGTCAAAACAGGCAAGGTGGCCTGGCTGGCTGGAATGAAACAGAGGGGACGGGGCAGCTCTTAGTCCTTCAATCAATTGCAGAGGTCCATTACATGAACTCATTCTGTCTTCCTGCCTGTTTGTTTGCCTCTTAGAAATATCGTTTTGACATTCTGTTGTCTGCTCCCCTTGCATTTACTTTCATACAGAGAAAAAAAAATCTGTATGCATGCATCGTTTTGACATTCTGTTGTCTGCTCCCATTTACTTTCATACAGAGAAAAAAAAATCTGTATGCATGCATCTTTTTGACACTCTGTTGTCTGCTCCCCAAGTGTCCGTTCTCGGGGGTCTCTCCGAAGACCGGTGTTCTGCTGAGAGCATTTTTTCTTCTTTCTTGCTTTCTTTCTTTTTGTGTACGGCCGGAGTATCGGGGGAGCGCTAATGTCTTTCCGCACGCCCCCTTCTTGCGGCCGAGAAGAGAAGGAGTGGGGGGGGGGCGGGAAGATTAGAGGAGCAAAACAGGAGGGAGGGAGGACTCCCTCCCTGTTTTTCAAAGAGAAGGATCCAGACGTACACCAAGTTAGTGAAAAAAGACACCACAGACACCCACACACACACAGAGAGAGAGAGAGAGAGAGAGAGAAGAAGAAGAAGACAGCTAAGAAGGAAAGAACATCCCTCCCGACGCACCCGCAGTCCCCGAAGATCCTGGTCGAACAGTTTCTTCAGATTTGCTCTCTGCACTTTCACCGCGACCTCTACGCCGTTCAACTTCGCTCTGTGGACCTGCAGTGCAGAAGAAAGGGGGCCGGGGGAATGCGGGGGAGGGAGCGGGAGAAACGTCTTGTCTTTTTTCCTTCTACTGCTTTCGGCCGCTCTGTATTGATGGGTGCAACAGCCGAAGCAGAGAGGAGAAAGGCGAAATGCGGTTACAGAAAGCTTTCGTTTCTTTTTTTTGTGCTCTCGCTCGAAGTATGAAGAAAAAAAGCACACTGTCTCCCTGCCTGCCTGCCTCCCAACCTGAGCGAGAGACGCTGCGGCGATGGGCACCTCGTCGAATTCTTCGAAGACCTCCAGCAAAGGCCTGCCCAGGTCCTCCTCCACAATCTCCTTCACCGTCTCGAACGAAAAGGGGTCCACACCGTCCTGCACGCAACCATGCTTGTTTGCTTGTGTCGATGTGAGACGAGGTAAGTAATAAGCGTGTGGGCCCGCCTAGCACCGGCCGATTGTGTTTCTATTGCATGGGGGGGGCTCTTTTGCCTTTCTCTCACATGAATCCGTGATACATTTAAATGAAAGTAAATGAATTCTGTATGAAAGTAAATGCATGCACCGACTTGAAGTTTCTGAAGTTCCTGGAGGTATTCCTTCGGAACGTCTCCTGACCGGGCACTCAGCAGCTGGCCGAGTTTGATGAACGACGGCCCCAGGCGAATCACCTGGAGGAAAGGCGCAGAGACAGAGAAGAAGAGAAAGAAAACGAAAAAAGATGCACAAGAGAAAAGGAGTATGGAGAAAAGCGGAAGACGTCGGGAGGAAAAAAGAGTCAATGAAGGCGAAGAAAAGAGATTGACCGACTGGAGACCAAAAGCTTTCAGCTTTCTTTGTCCTTCCTTCCGTCTTCTCACCGACCTCCTTGACCGTCTGTTCTGCCGCCTTCTCCCTCATCTGTTTCTTTTTCTTCGAATCCTTCTGTCTCAGTACCGCCAGCTCCCGAAGACCCAGCCGGAGCACGAACGAGAAAATGGAAATCGTTCTGCAACAAACAACACGTAGTCAAACATGCATCCAAATACACCAGCACTCAGATGAGATTTTAAATGTATGACAAGGCACATGTTGAGGAGCGCCTCCGTTCACGGACTGGCAAGGGTCAACCTTGAAAAAAAAAAATCAAACTTATGTGAAAAGACACTCAGAAAGAGAGAATGCTGTCCCCATATCAAAGCTCCCTCCTGAGTCGTACAGGAAGACACAAAGAAATCGACGCACGCGCGCACGCACCCACACTGGATGGACCCAACCTCGCACGCAAAAAGTGGAAGAAGTGAGATCAGGTGGACCAGACAGATTGGTGATCGAAATGACGAATCTCCATGCAGCTACAGAGATTCAATATAGAAGCAAGAATGATATGACGAGAGCCGGGCGCCTTTTCTCTTTCTGCACGACGGCACACTGACCGACTGGCTGACTGACTGACCTTGTGACAGGATTCTGTCGCCCTCCTCGGATCCATTCTTCTTCCAGTGTCCTCTCCTTCTTTCCCTCCCGTCGCCACCGAAAAAGTCTCCACGACCCTCTTCCCTTCTTCCCTCCTCTCTTCTCAAACACCTCCAGCACCTCTTTCCTTCCCTCCAACTGCTCTCCTGACAGCTCGAGGGCTGCTGCAGAGAGGAAAGAAAAGAAAAAACTGACAAGACGAATCCGACTCCTCCTAGAGGGTAACCTTACTTACTTGCAGATGGACACGCGCACGCACACACACACACACACACACACACACACAGAGAGAGAGAGAGAGAGAGAGAGAAGGGAGGGGGGGGGGGGG
>JAHBMJ010005660.1:0-24662 GCA_018398765.1 Chromera velia | reverse complement strand
AGGGGACCCCAAAAGCAAAATGACACGCAGAGAGAAAAGAAGAAAGCGACCGTGCAAAAAGAGAAAAAATGACAGGGCAGAGCAACAGTGAAAAAGGAAGGTGGGCAGAGAAGAAAGCCGACCGAGAAAATCGATCTGGCCACCAAACGTCAGCACGCCCGCCATCGTTCTATCGGCCTGCCTGCTTTGTCTGTCTGCCTGCCTGCCTGCTTTGTCTGTCTGTCTGCCTGCTTTGTCTGTCTGTCGGTCTGTCTGTCTGTCTGAGAGTTTCGTTACCGCCGAAAGAGTCCTCCCGCAAGATACGAAGACACAGCATCAGAAGAATCCCCCTCCGCAGGGTCGCCCCCCCACCCCCCCACCCCTGTCTAAAGACCATGACGGTGCCGGTCCCCACGTGCAGTCTTCCTTCTTTTTTTCTTTTTTCTTTCTTTCTCTTTTTTTATTTTTTGTTGGTTTTTCTGATCTTGTCTTCTTTTCTTCTCTTTCTTGTCTTGAGTGGAAGCAGCAGAGGAGTAGCGTGTGAAACCAGTGATCACGTGAAAGTCTGTCGGGAGGTGGAGAGGCAAGGGGCGCTTAACTCTCACCTTTGGGGCCCCCTGCCCACGCTGTTTGTTTGTTGGTGCTGTTCTTTCGTCTATGTTCTTTCTTTCCTTCTCTTTGTCTGTTGTGTTCACGAAGAAAAAGAGGGAGAAGAAGAAGAAACATATAGTCTGTCTGTCTGTCTGTCTGTCTGTCTGTTTGTCTGTGTTTGGCTGTCTGCCTGCCTGCCTGCTTTGTCTGTCTGTCTGTCTGCCTGCTTTGTATACCTGCCTGCCTGCCTTTCTGTGCGGGTTCTGTTCTTTCATGGAAGGAAACCCCACACATGCACGACATAGGAATCACCGAAAACAAACTCAGTGTGACGGTCCCTAGCTACCTTCAATTCTTCCTCCGAAACCTCCACAGTCGAAGCAGACGATGACGAGTAGAGCGGCTGCATAACCTAGGGGAGAACACACACACACACACACACACACACACACACACACACACAAAATACGCAGGAAGAGAGAGAAAGAGGCAACATGACCCCCACGTCACGGAAGGAGAGGGCAAGTCACCACACCCGTACACAGGTTAGTTCAAGCCAAGCACAAGCTGTCCCGTCTCCCCTGCATGATGCTCGATGGAGAGCTGATACGTCTCCCTGACCATCCATCCTTCTGAACCCTCCCCTCTCGCTCAGACACACTCGCACCCCGACGTCTCCTTACTAACGCACACACGTTCCTTGCAGACTCTAACAAGCGCACAGAAACAGACAGACGTGAACGGAAGGAGTTCCCCTCTATCTGCTCGGCTCACGTTTGACACAGCCCGTCTCCTCTGATGGTTACTGATTCCCGCCAGAACAGAGCGTGTCTGGAGGAACGAACATCCTTCCTTGACAAGGATGAGCAGGCCCAACACCTTCAGCCCCCCCATATTGGTGTGGGGTCACCAAGCAGGAAGGCACTGGACGTAGAGACGAGACGACGAAGATAGACAGACAAGATCGACACAAACCGGCGTCCCACAACGACTCCCTGTGTGCCTGCCACGAAATCACGCCTCAGATACTAGACAAGGATTCCCTTTGAGATCGATTTCACAACTCCCCGAAGGCATTCCTGCATGGATCTCTTCACAATGATCGAAGTCTGGTACAGCGAAGACTTCATGGCGCTGAGAGCTGGGAGGGCACCATGCATCCGCGGGCCCCGCGGCCCCCCCAGCTGATCCCACGCCCCCGCGCGCCCCCCCCCCGCGCGCGCGGACACACACGCGCGCATGCAGTGTGCGCGTGACGACTGCATGAATGAGAAATGATGCATGGGTGCCCCATGGGTGCCCCTGTTCAATACAATATATATAGTCTTCAACAGCCAGCCTAGGGCACGCCCGCTAGCGACACTAGCCTACCATGGGCCCTTTGGCAGGCCATCGTTGCCAGTGGGGTAGGCCTCTCTGCCCCCGATCTAGCATACTCACATCTTTGTGTGATGTGAGAGACACACCTAACCAGTTATAATGAACAGTGCACCGGGACACTGTCTCGCTGCTTGCCTAGACTGGAATTCAGGCTGGGCCCGGAGATCTACCGGGAGGGTGGGCGGGTAAATTTCGGATTCTTTCTGAGGTATCCGCTACCCCAAGCATATGGATTGAGTGACTCTCTTCCTTGTTGCCTCAAGGCCAAGAGCTGACGTTCAGAAACCCTTCCCGATTTCTGTAATATTCAGGGAATTTCTGATTCTACGCGTACACTCCTTAAGCCTCGGAGGGCAAAATAGCTATATCCGTAATACCCTAGGTGGTGCTATCTGAGGAATATAGACATAGCAGGCGCCGCCATCGTAGGTCATCGCTTGTTTTCGGGCTATCTATGGCTGAGCTTTTATTCCGGCTCCACTTCCAATATTTTGTTTATGTCGCTCCACCAGAACTACCATCCCAGCCTCCGTGCCCTACCACGTGCTCTAGTGTTTATGACCTAGGTTTGGTTTATCTGCCAGCCTACGGTACGCCCGCTAGCGATACTAGCCTACCATAGGCCTTTTGGCAGGCCACCGTTGCCAGCGGAGTAGCCTAAGGCCTCTCTACCCCCACACCCTCACAGGCAAAAGCTTGATATGAAAGCCCTACCATTTTAGTAGCTGTAGCTGTCAAGTAGAATTTGAAAGGTTGCCTGCACGCCCTTCTTGGTTGCCCTCTTGTCTCCTCTTCTGTGAATTTGAATTATCTGTTGTTTTTTTTGGAGAATCTCTGTGTCTCCATCCTTCCATATATTGCATGCTTAGATATCCACTCCCTCTTCGTCCTTCTTAGAATGGCGTTAAAATTAAAAAAAAAAGAAATATATAGTTCTGCTCACTGTAGCAAAATTCTTTATCGAAGGAGAAGGGTAAAATGGGGAAGGGATCATAGCATAGCAGCGGTTGCTGGAAGATTGGAGACATATGCACCAAATTGAACAACACAGCTGCTACATTAGAATCAGCCCTTTACAAATGGACCCTGGATCGAAAGTGAGTCCCTTTTTCGGAGCGTTACACTAAACTGCACATGTTTGCATACGCATTTAAGGCCTCTTTCACTACTCCCCAATCGCAATCCTTACCTGCAGAGTGCCTGCATCTTCAGATAGAAATCCCCTGCAGGGGCACAAACGTATCCATGAAGATCTGAGGTGAGCACTCTGTGTTTAAATTTCTGAGAACGAAGTCCTACTTGACTAGAGAATACTCAAGGAAAGCCAGCAGACGCATTCCCCCTCAGGGCGTGTTTAAAACGGTTCTACCTAGGTTAGCATTTGTTCTTTCTCCCATATTTTGTACTCCGTTTCTCAGGCCGGTTGTCCTACATGCGTACTATATGTGCAGTGATGGGGCTGATCCAGAAGGAGATTCGGAAGCCTCTACTGTGAGTGCTTCTCTTCCGAAGGTGCAGTTTCCTGTCGATGGCACTGAGAAGATAGGGCAGTTGATAGAGGAGAAAGTGGTTGACGAGGCATGACTTGCTGGTACCTGTTACAGAGTATTTTTGAGGGACGGTACGTGAACCAGATTTCGATATCTTTCCAGCTTGCGGTCGGGGATAGTAAGGACTCTAATCACAAGAAGCGCAACCTGGTAGAAAAAACTGAGGACATCGGAGAAGCAATCGAATTCCTCCAGCAAATGAAGAAAGTGAAGAGAGCGACGGAGAAAGAGGATGAGTCAAAGATGGGGGAAGATCCCTAAGGGCAGCCCATGTGGTTAGATCTGTTAAGCAGTCCATATCAGTGCATGGAAAGGGATGAGAAAGGGGGTAGAAAAGAGGGGACGAGGGCGCAGATTTGACTCAGAAAGTTATTGTCTATCATCTTCCCTGTGTCTTCTTTGGGCATCCTTGGGCAAGGGAGGAGGAGAGCTGAAGTGAATAAACTTTATGGGCGAAGCAACGCGTCTCTCCTCCGTCTTGTCTGTCTTCCCTGACGAGTACGATGATCATATTGAACGAATTCAAATTGTTAAACGATATCAAACGATGTCTTGTCTTTACTGTCCTTAACTTAATTTGTTTTTCCCTTTTCTCTCTCTCTCTTTCGATTCGATCCTCAGAGTCTCCTGGATCCTTTCCTTACACTATAGGTAAAACTCTCAACAAAAGGTAAGCACCTTCTACTTATTTCTGAGAACAAAGTCCTACTTGACTGGAGAACACTCAAGGAAAGCCAGCAGAGTCTGATGCATTCCGTCTCAGGGCGTGTTTAAAACGGTTCTGCCTACGTTAGCATTTGCTCTTTCTCCCACCTCTTGTGCTCTGTTTCTTAGACCGGTTATTCTACATACGTGTGTGTACAGCAATAAAGCTGATCTAAAAGGAGATTTGGAAGCGTCTACTGTGAGTGCTTCTCCTCCAAAGGTACAGTTTCTTGTGGACGGCACGGAAAAAATTGGGCAGTTAGTGGAGGAGAAAGTGGTTGACGAGGCTTCAGAAGGCACAAGTCAATGGTATCTCTCTCAGTCAATCACAGAAGGGCGCTACGGCGTGAAAGTTAACCAGATCTCGATGTTATTTCAGGTCACGGTGGGTGATAGCGGGGACCTGCACTACAGAAAGCAGAACCTCATACAAAAAACGTCCGGCATCATAGAAACAATTGAATTCCTGAAGGAAATCAAGAAGCTTAAGAGATCAGCGGACCAAGACTCTGAGGAGGAGTCAAGTGATGGATCAGAGGTCGACAGTGCAGAATTTCTGTCTGCAGTGTCTAAGATGAGGGAGAATCCCTGAGGGAGTATTCAAATCGTCAAACGATGTCTTGTCTTTACTGTCCTTGACTCGATTTGTTTTTCCCTTTTCTTTCTTTTTCTCTCTTTCAATTCTTCTCGTTCATCTCTTTCTCTGTCTTTTTTTGTTTCTCTGTTGGTGATCATTCTTACTCCACATTTTGTTCTGACCTGCACCAACCTGCATGGACGTCCTCCACTTGTTCCTCCTGCACATCCATCGCTCTCTGCCGCTCTTATATGCAGACCTTACAAATCAGTCAACGGCAGCATCCACTCTCAAACCGAAGAACAAGAAGCGACGCATAGAGGTCACATTGTCTGGGAATTGTTTCGTTTTTATTTCTTTCACTGTTTCTGCTCGTTCCTTTTCTCTAAATGCCTCATTTTTCTTTTCTCCAGGGCACTAACCTCTCTCAGAGTCTTTCTTTTTTTTTTCACTCTCTACAAGCAAGATATTTTTTGGTTGTTTGTGCAAAGGGTGTCCATCATCGCTGATCGGTCTTCGTTCTCTGCAATTTTGTGTGTATGGTATGCTTACTTCCAGGTAGGAAAAAGGACTGTGGAATCCAATCTCGGCATTCAACCGTACGTAAGTTCTCTCTCAGCATTCAATCAATGGTTTGATGAGTCTTCTTTCTTGCTCTCTTTTTTTTAATTGCGTTCTGCTTCTACAGGAAAGGGTCAAACCCCAAAATATGGTATCTTCAGGCATATACACCAATATATATTACGTACATGCTTTCTTGCCCTTTATTTAGAAATCCATGTGACTGAAAAGCGTCCCTATGCACAGACAAACCTTTTTTTGCATGGGACGTTCCAGAATGGGCTTGTTCTCATCCTCATCCTTATATATTGACGGCGCGTCACTCAAGATAATAACAGGATATTCGGTCAGTTACAGCTTCTATATCTATAATTGGACTCTCCCTCATGCACCCTCCCTTGGAATTAATGTCTGCAGACTGTCGATGGACATCCACCAGAGCCCAGTCGTCCTTTCGCTTCCTGGGGGATCACCGCGTGATGAGGGGCTACGGTTCCGGAAGTTTTGGGTCAACGTGCGTCAATTCTTGCAGCTGTGTTTGTCAGGTCGTCTTTCCTCTCTTTTAGTGCCACTTGGTGGCGCTATCTGTCTCTCAGTGTTTTGCGTGTGAAGCACCTGAAAGAGGTGAAAAGAAAAAAGGAAAAGTAAAAGAAAAAAAAGAGTAGAATAAAGTGTCTGTGTGTCCTCCAATTTTTCTTCTAAAGGGTAAAACAAAGAAAGCTGAAAGAAAGGTTGGAGTCGGTTTGTCTGTCTGTTTGCTTCAAGAGACTAAAAGATCTTTCGGTCTGTCAGCTGGCCGGTTTCTACTTTCCTCTTCGGAGGCCGGCTTACCTGTCCTCTGTCTGGTGTGCTTGTCTGAAGCAATCATGTTTGCAATAATGCTGCAATGTCGTATAGCAGAGTTTTCTGTATATACTCATTCAGTCATTTTCTGAGCTTTTATTGATCTTCCTCACTCAGTGTTTCGATCTGCGTACAACCCGTTTGTTTAAATTCACAGCCTGATTGAATTAGAGGGCCTGGGTCCATGTCTGAAGAATTAAAGGATTCATTTTATTGGCCTACCTGTAGGTCACCTGGGTGGGATCGCCGCTTCCCCTGGTAGACAGGGTCGCTGCGGGAAGCGGGACAAATTCTCAAGAAAAATTAAGCTGGAGGAGGAGGGTTTCGTTTTGGCGACCACAACAATAGAAATGAGGCTTGCCTTCAGAGGCAACGTTCCCGTCAGGGCGGCGTGGGACGGCAGAAACCGAGTAGACTTGACTGTCATTGGCAGAAAGCTGCCAGTGACATGTAGTTCGGCAGGTCAGCAGGTGGCGTGCAGGTTCAACGAGGCTCATTGTCTCCACCCTTAGTTCGTTTGTCCTCTTCCTGTTTATTCCTCCATCTGCATTTGATCGAATTATGTGAGAAGAGAAGTTTATGATATCAATCGATCCTCTGACGACTCCGGAGCTTATTAAGTTAAACCTCTAGACCCCTTTCTTTAGTCCACTGGTTGCATCCCTTCTTGATCATAACCGTAAAATCGATGAACTCTCTTTTCGGCTCGAGCTAGCAGGAAGTGTGTTAAGTATTTTTCGGTTTTTCCTTTTTTTGATGTCTTTGTTATCTGATGTTCCCTGTCTCACTCCCTGTCATTGCTGCAGGGTCTCCCCTTTCTCTGTCCCTTGCCGTCTCTGAGGGCATACAGCTCCTCAGACCCCGACAAACGGGAAAAGGGGAGGGTACAAAAAAAACTGGGTGCGTGCCCGGGCTGCGTCATGCCGTGCTGCTCTTCCCCAGGAACCTGGTACCACAAGGTTGCCAAATCATTGCATCCCTGGTTGGAGGCTTGGGGGCTGGGTGTGTGGAAGCATTGGACTGCTGTATTCGTCTATGTGAAAGTCACCATGCAAAGATTCACGATCTTAGAAACACGATAGCGGAACTGGCAGGGTGGGGGCGGGGGAGGGAATGTTGGCAATGCGCCTTCTGGGGCCAATGATATTTGGCTGCAGGGCTTTGAATGTACGAGAAGACAATATCATCTTAGAAATTAATGCTTACGCAGAGTGAGTAAGAAAGAGAACGTTATGGTAAGAGAAAGAGAGAGCTGTGGTAAGTGAGAAAAAGGGTGGCCCTGACTTTAATCTCTCCTCTACCTGTAGAGAGAGAGCTGCCCGGAGCTGCCTATATTTAAAAAAAAATCTATTTTTTTAAAAAGCGGATTTTAATATTGTTTTTACGTCGTTTTACAGTGCGGAGCGTAGTGAAAACTTGAAACTTCTGGCATTGAAAACCAATGTTCTCAGGTCTGTTGCCTTGCATGCATGTGTGTGTGTACAGTGTGCACGGTGATTCAGAAGGTATCGAAGAAGAAGCTCCTCCAGCTCAGCAAGACCCCCCGGGAACTCCAGACTTCGTCTTCTCTCCTTCTCTGCAGAGGTAAGCACTCTTTGCTTCTTTTTGAGATTCTGAATGTTCGAAGTCCTACTTGACTAGAAAATACTCAAGGAAAGCCAGCAGACGCATTCCCCCTCAGGGCGTGTTTGAAACGGTTCTGCCTAGGTTAGCATTTGCTCTTTCTCCCACGTTTTATGCTCCGTTTCTCAGGCCTGTTGCCTTATACGCATATATATGCAGTGCGACTAACGACAACATTGGCAGCAGCCTCTCTCACGTGGGCGCCCCACGTCAGACGTCTGTCAGGAGCTCTCTCAACGAAAGGTAAGCACCCTCTGCCTATTTCTGGGAACGTTCGAAGTCCTACTTGACTAGAAAACAATCTCAAAGAAAATCAGTAGACGCATTCCCCCTCAGGGCGTGTTTAAAACGGTTCTGCCTGGATCGGCACTTGCTCTTTCTCTCACGTCTTGTGCTCCGTTTCTCAGGCCTGTTGCCCTACATGTGTGTATGTACAGTGATGTACAGTGCGACTAACGACATCATTGGCAGCGGCCTCTCTCACGTGGGCGCTCCACGTCAGACGTCTGTCAGGAGCTTTCTCAACGAAAGGTAAGCACCCTCTGCCTGTTTCTGGGAACGTTCGAAGTCCTACTTGACTAGAGAACACTCAAGGAAAGCCAGCAGACGCATTCCCCCTCAGGGCGTGTTTGAAACGGTTCTGCTTGGGTCGGCACTTGCTCTTTCTCTCACGTCTTGTACTCCGTTTCTCAGGCCTGTTGCCCTCACACGTGTGTGTGTAGCGACGATGAGGCCAATGCAGAGGGTGAAGCCGAAGCATCCACTGTGAGTGCTGCACCTCCAAAGGTACAGTTTCCTGTTGACGGCACGGAAAAGATTGGGCAGTTAGTGGAGGAGAAAGTGGTCGACGAGGCTCCGGAAGGCACCAGTCGCTGGTACCTGTTACAGAGCATTTCTGAGGGACGGTACGGACTGAAAGTCAAACAGATTTCGATGTCTTTTCCTAGTGTACATGCACGTTCTTTCAGGTTGCAGAAAAGAAGAAGTAAGAGAAGAAACAAAGAAGAAGAAAGAGAAGAAACACACATCTATGAGTCCGATTGAGTCAGCTGATCGACAGTGTGAATATTTCTTAACAGGAAATTAGAACAATATATATTTGGGATCTAGCGTCGCTAGGTCTAGGATTTAACCCTCAATCATCACCATTATCATACTATTCATGAATAGTAAACTACTCACAGTACGAATAATTTAAAATGTTGAAGAATATTTGAGAGAATAGTGCTGCCAGTGAATAATACAATATTCTAAAATAGTTACTATTGTGAGAGTTAAAAATCAATTAAAAGAAGCCGGCCGACCCATAGATAGCAAAAATGCGGCTTAGACGCTGAAATAGAAAACATGATATGTTACTGATTTTTTGTCTTAAATTCACTTTAAAGTTAAAGTCAATAAGTTTCAGGAGTTAATTGTGTTAACAACTCCTTAGATTCATCATTAGAATTAGAATGATTATTGTTTTTATCTAGGATTAGGTCAGATTGTTGAAGTTTGTTTTGTTTATAATTAAATAATTTGAGCTATTCAAAGATAGTTCAATTCAAGAAATAGTAAAGGTCGTTTCCTAGGTTGTTTCTGTTTTTTAAATAGTTTTTCCAAGTTTTTCTTTAGTGACATCATTTCAACTTTTTAAAATCAATTTTTATATATTTTTTTGTCAACTTTAATGAGTTAGAAACTCAAACTAACAACGCTTGCAAGTCATAGAGAAAACATACGAGACTCCACCAGATCGAGCCTTGCGCACGTATCTAATCTTTCTCCTCATCGCGCCCCCCTTCTTCCTTTTCTTCTCCTTCTTCCCCCTCCTCTTCCTCTTCCTCTTCATCCAGAATCTCCCTGACTTGCCCTTGGGACAGGTCGAAGGAGGGACGCTTGCGCAACTCTGCTTCCATCATCTGCAGAGAGAGAGAGGCAGACACAGACAGATAGGGGTGCACAGACAGACAGAGACACGGACAGAGACGGAGACAGAGACACATTCACAGGAAATATGTGGAGACAGAACGACCGTAAGGAAGGAAGGAAGGAAGGCAAACACATGGGGAGACAGGAAAAATGAAACGGACACAGAAAGAGTCCTCCCTCCCGCCCCTTCTGCAACAACCCACCCGTCTTCTCTCCTCAGCTCTCCTCTCTGCCTGGGCACTGCGCACGTCCACGGTGATCAAAAACGAAAGGGGCGCGTCCACTCTGTCCTTTAGAGGAATGCGAAGAGAGACCTGAGCTCATCGTAGAATGGCGTAGAGAGAGAAGGGGATCATGGGGGCAGCGCAGTTACATTACAGACACGCAAACTGATCCATCTGTATGCGTATCTGCCTGTTCATATTAATGCACAGTGCCATTCTTTCAAAACTGATCCATCTTTATGCGTATCTGCCTGTTTATATTAATACACACGGTCATTCTTTCAAAACTGATCCATCTTTATGCGTATCTGCCTGTCCATACTAATGCACACGGCCATTCTTTCAAAACTGATCCATCTTTATGCGTATCTGCCTGTCCATACTGATGCACAGGGCCATTCTTTCAAAACTGATCCATCTGTATGCGTATCTGCCTGTGTCCATATTAATACACACGGCCATTCTTTCAAAACTGATCCATCTGTATGCGTATCTGCCTGTGTCCATTTTAATGCACAGGGCCATTCTTTCAAAACTGATCCATCTGTATGCGTATCTGCCTGTTCATATGAATACAAACGGCCATTCTTTCAAAGCTGCCGGAGATTTTCTTCTCCACCAGAATCCTCTCTTTCGTTCCTTCGGCAGATGTATTCTTTCGGCCAAACTAAGCCAGACAGAGACAGACACAGAGACAGACACAGACAGACGGAGAATCCACGAGAAGGTAGATGGATAGTTAGACAGAGAGACATCAAAGAAATGAAGGAGTCATACACGCGAAGGTGTCGAACAGACACGCAAGAAAATTGAATCTCCTTGAATGCAAACGCATCAACAGGCAGACCTAGAAGAAAACACATTAATCAACTAATTGCACACTGGGATGGGATGGGGTTGGGCTGAAGCGGGATGGATGGATTGACATACTACATCGTCTTTTTTTCACTTCACTTTTTCCGAACAGACAGACAGACAGACAGACAGACAAACAGACAAACAGACAGACAAATCAGACGGATGCATTGATCCCATGGTTAAATGCAACAGTCGCTCAAGCCCGAAAAATAGGTAGCCCACGCCCAGGAAGGAAAGAAGAGAAAACATGAACCCTCGCAGACACACTCTATAAATACAACAATCATCAACCCCTCCCCTCCCACACACCTCACACGCAACCGGCAGACCCCTCCCCCCCGCGCACTCTTAACAGGTGCGCAAGTATGTCCACGATAGTCTTACAAGGCGGCTACCCACTGTGTTTTTCTCCTGTTACCCGCCACCCTAATTTTCTCTCACGCACACATTCATAAAAGCACGGCCCGACCTCTTCAGTCCCGTCCCAAACTGCCTTCCAAGAACCAACCGGCCTACTTCTCACCCAGCCCCCACCCCCAGCCCTACAAATCCGCACGGACTTGCACATACACACATGCTAGCTTGGTCACTGACTTTATGACAGTTATTATAGTTCCCGAATCTTTTTCCTTTGCCCCTCTCCAGCCTCATCCCCATCCCCACCGGCACGTCAACAGAAAGAGCAGCAAAGAGACTTTTCTCCTTCCTCCTGGAAGAAAAAGGAAGACACCCGATTCCGGATCCTCTTCTCTCCTCTCCTCTCTCTATATACGGACAGACCGACCTGATGAACTCCCGTCGTCGCGATGTTCCGTCTCCGTGCGGCCGCCTCAGAAGAGGAAGAAGAGGAAGAAGAAGAAGAAAGAGAGGCGCCACGGCCCCGCGCATGTCCCTCCTCTTCTTCCAAACCCTCCGCTTGGGCAGGGAGAGAAGAAGAAGAAGAAGAAGAAGACGCCGATCGTGAAGACGAGGAGGGAGGAGAGGAAAGGGAAAGCGAGACGGCCCCTGAGAGTTGCGATCGGGGAAAGGAGACGTCCGCAGGTAGCACGTCGAGCTCGTGTTCCTCTGACAGGCGCCGTACGATTGAGAAAGCTGCACACACAAAGGGGGAGACGGGGGACGACGTCTTCTTTCTTCGTGCCTTTGTCTGCTTCCTGGACAAAGAAGGCAGAAAAAACGAATTCGTCAAGAAGTTGTGACAGACAGACAGACAAAGTGACTTCCTTTTTTCTTTCTATTACAGGCAGGCAGGCAGGCAGGCAGACAGACAGACAGACAGACTTCCTTTCTGCATCTCTTTTTCTCAGAGACCATCAGCAACTCCTTCCACACTCCTTCTGTTTGCGTCTTGTTCCTGTCTGAGTTTTGGATGTGTATTAGTAGAAAGTTAACAAAAAGAAAAAAGTACTTCCAACGGGTAGGCAAACCCACAGACCGTGCGTGCCTCCTGCTGAGTCCCTTGAAAGGAAGGAAGAAAGGAAAGAATGTTCGTCTTCTCCATTCTGTACGTCTACAGGGGAATAGAGGAAAGGCAGAGACCACTTTCTTTCATTATGGTAAAAAACGCAAATCACCTCCCTCCTCACTGACCATCAATGGCCTCCAGGAGAAGAGAGGGCTCCGAGTCGTGGGTAGGCTCTTGAAAGACCAGACTGCAATTAACCAAAAAGAAAATAAAGGCCCCATCCGCATCCACATCAGTACACTCAATCAAGCAGGCGTGCCTTCAAACTCGCGAACACGCACACGCACACGCAAATGCACAAATACAGGCAGACTTACCCGCACGCACGCTCACACAGGAAGACGAACAGAGAAAGAAGAAAAGGGATCAAAGAGCTCAACCCTCTCAGCAACCAGCCAACGAAGGAGCAAACGAAAGAACGAACCGAATGTGGTTGATCCACTCAAAAGGGAGCGACTCACGGACTCCGTCTTGGGAGATGCCGATCGCAGTGGCATCGTCCTACGAAGTCCGAAGAGAAGAACGCAGATGAAGACTACCGCAAGAAATGCTGAAGACTTCGTTCAAATACCAAGGGTGAAAGAGTGTGCAATCATTTGCACGGCAAGGAAGAGGAGAGGGTCCATGTAACCGTTTCTCCGGCCGTCATTTCAAGATTTATATTAGAGGAGACAATGCATAAGAGATAGAGCGCACGTACGTTTCCTCCACTCCTCGGCTCACTCAGATTCATGGATTCTCTGTGCAAGGAAAAGAAAGGAGACACGAAGGCACCCGCGCGGATCTCTCTCAAAAGTCTACCGCGGCTTCAGACAGCAGAAAGTGCCCCTCCAAGCATTGCGCCGGACACGTGGAAGGAGTCTGCTGTCTGTTGCTACTTGCTGTCTGTCGAATTCTATCTGTATTCTGGGGTGCTTGAAATGAATTGCATAGATGCTCACGACTCATGCATAGAGTGATAGTGTACAAAGAAATCGAATTGGAAACAAAAAGGGAAACGGAAAGATGCATCCAGATGATGATAATGTTTTATTTTCCTCTTTCCTTTTGCTCAGGGGAAGCCAGAACAAGAGACAGCATCAGACACACACACACACACACACACACACACACACAGAGAGAGAGAGAGAGAGAGAGAGAGAGAGAAGATCAGAAGGACAAACCACGAGGTCTCTGTCTGCAAATTCATCGATCGTTTCCCAGGTGGCCCACACGGCCTTCCCTTCCGGGACCAGAACGTGACGCCCAAATCTGCACACACACACACACACACACACACACACACACACCGAGATGCAGAGATTGACTAAGACGCAGAAGAACCAGCATGCATTCATGCACGCACATACATGAGTGAGTGCCTGGGCTTTCGAATTCACGCCTCTCTCGCAAATAACAGGAAGGACTGAAGGCAGACAGACGGGCTTCATGTCTCTTTCTTTTCCCTCCTTCACAAAGAGGGACCGGCGGACTATCAGGCAGGAGAGAGGGCAAGTGCGAGCGAACCGCATCACGAACACGCAAATACGCGCGCATGAATGAGCTCAGACAGAAAGAGGGGAGGGGTGCAGGAAGTTGCGAAGGAGGAAAAAGGCCACATAGATGGTCACCGAGGGAGATCAAGAGAGAAAGACCTTTGGACCTCATGCAGCCCCCTGCCGTCTCTTCAATCGCCTTTCTTCCGATCCGCTGCCTTCCTTCTTGTTTCCTTTTCCTTCCCCTTTCCGTTCCCCCCCTTTCTGACCGACCCTCTTCGGACGCTGACGATTTGCCCTTTCCGTCCGACTCCGGGCACATGCTGCACTAATCAGCCATCAGTGGATCATCGCGTGGCCGGTCAGATCGACTCTCGACGCATCAGGCAGAGAGACAAAGACGGGGGAGGAGAGGGGACGTACAGGAAGCTCTCTCTCTATTTTTCCTGAAAGACTCAAGTCCGTCATGTGAAGGATGTGTGTGACGAGGATGTGAGGTACAGTCAGTGTGCCTGGGTCAATTCATCGAGCTGGCACAGACACAAACTCCAGGCAGGCTTCATGCATGCATGCATGCATGCATCTACTGCCTCGCTTCGGGTACTTGGTATGTTCTGCATCCGTCTTGTCGGTTCCAGAGGGGAGACAGAAAAGAAGCGGAAGAAGTGAAAATCTCTTCTCAACTTGTCTACCTGCAATACATTTGGACTCTGAAGAATTGTGACCCCACAGAAGGTCTCCCAAAAGACATCGAAATGCCACGACGCGAATTGGTGTCAGACTGCGTGTATGCAAAGCAAACGGATAGGAGATCTAGGCGGGTTCTCTGATGGCTCGCAGAGGGTTGGTTCATGAAAAGACGCCCACCCTGGAAGCATGCGGGTCAACAACACAAGCCGAAGCAGCCTTTTCATGTGCTCACCCACATCGACGCACACTTCCAAGGAAAGCCACCGATAGTCAGACAAGTGCAGCCTGACCTCGAGAAGGACGACCAGCGTGTTCTTGTCAGCAACCGGATACACGAACTCCCTCCTGTTCTTGTAGCCCTTCAGAATATTGATTGCAAAAAAACGACACTGCGACAGTATGGGACCGCATTTGAGATCTGAAGACGGCGTATGAAGGCCTCCTGAAAGACAGGCAGGAATAGAAGCAAGGCTGGAAACGGAGGCGGCAGGACGAGGCCAGGCTCTCATCGCTGAAGTCAACACTCTCCTTGCAGACTCTGACAAGCGCTCGGCAGAGATCATCCTCAGCAAACCCAACCCACCCGAACCCCGCTGCTCCTTCGCGAAGCTCTTTGCTGATTCGCTTCTATTAGGTGCACAATTTTTCTTCTTGTTTATCTGCTGACATTGCGAGGAGACGGAATTGCGGAACGAGCGTGCAGATCTTTACTCCCGAGATGCGAGGGCGTCCCTAAAAACTGCAGCCGTGGCGCAGCAAAGACTTTTGCTCCTTAGTAGTAAGTTTCGTGCATGTGTGGTGGATTATAGTAGAGTGTGTGGTGTGCGTCTGACGTTCGAGCTCGGGTGCATATATATGAATGCAATCCCGATCGTGGAACTACACGTCTTCTAGCTGGATGTCTTCTCATGAATCCTCATGCATACGTTCGCCATGCAGTCATCCGGCCGTCTCCATGCGCGTGCATGCCGTCTCCATCCGTTCCGGCCCGGACCGGCCGTCCGTCTCCTGATTCAGCTGCCAGGATCTGCAAGGCAGCCTAACGCGATCGACATCTGCATCTATAGCCAAGCCATGTGTATATGTGCAGACCCCCAGCTCTGAGAGCACTTCAGCAGAGCTCACCTTGCCCTACCGAAACTCCCCTCGAACAGAGAGTGGATCTCACAGGAACAGATTTGAAAGACTGCGGTGAGCTGGGTACGGTCCGCCTCTACCTTTTCTTTGAGACTTGATCAGACAGACCTCTCAGCACTTTCGTACTCCGCCCGAGAGAAAGGACATGGCCTCCTCAAGTAGCGTTATGGCTCCGGCACCCAAACGTCCGAGAGCCGAGGAGTCCAGTGAGAAGGGCGATGGACAGGGTGGTGCGGTGGGGGAGACGGAATTGAATCACGCCGTCTCTGACAGAGTTTCCTCGGACGACCTCTCGTGGTTCAAGAAGCACAGGAAGGGCCATTTGTTTCCGACAGTGCAGCAACGGTTTCCGAGCCGATTTTGCTTCCTTCAGCCTAAAAATGGATATTTTACTGACGTCGGGTCGCTACCTGGGACACGTGTCCATGCTTGCAGGGACGCTCTCGTTTGCCCTTGAGAGCGCTTGACCTCTCAGGTGGGCCTGCGTCTCCTTGTTTCCACTTCCGCCGAATGAAGGCAGAGAATGAATCTACACATTGTCTCTCGCTGCTCTGTTTTGCCTGCCGTTCCTCGCCGCCTTTCTCCTTGTGACGCAGCTACCTGCCTGCCCGCCCGCACGCTTCACTTGCGCCAGGCGTCTCGGGTCTGTATGCATGCATGCATGCATGCCCCTGTCTGGTCGGGGAAGTGCGTTGCCATTTGTCTGATGTGCCTCTGTTGGTTCCATGCATGCAGAGTTCTCTCTGGGTGCACGGAAACTGAAGTTTCTCCTCTCCTCCCTCCCCTTGGGGCCTTCCTCTCTTCAGACTCTCACATGCAGTCAGCTGACTGGAGTCCTGTCTGCTGATTTCCTGTCTTCTCCATACAGTTCGCCTCTCTACCACTGACTTTCTCCTGAACCTTGCCAAGTGTTTCCAAGAGATTAGGGATTCCGAAATCAATCCCCAGCTAGGAAGTCGGGGCTCTCCTTGGCACTGCCTTGCTTGTGCAACGAAGCCAGACGGCATGCCGGACCCGCTGGCTTTGAATACCATTATGACAGCATCTAAGACGCTGAATACCCGAAGGTGGGGAGCTCCCCGTCTCATGTTTGCAAAGCACTTTGGAGAGGACGACCTGCTGGTTGCCGACTGCACCCGCCAGACAGGCGGTGTGCATGAAAATTGGAGTGCTAAAGAGTATTCAAAAAGGCCTGGGTTTCTGTTGGGTTTTCTGTGAGTTTCCGTTGCCTTCCGGCAGCTTCTGTTGGGTTTTTCTGTGAGTTTTCGTTGCCTTCCGGCAGCTTCTGTTTTGTTTTGCCGGGTTTTTGTTGCCTTCCGGCGGTTTCTGTTGGGTTTTTCTGTGAGTTTTCGTTGCCTTCCGGCAGCTTCTGTTGGATTTTGCTGGGTTTTCGTTGCCTTCCGGCAGCTGCTGTTGGGTCTTGCTGGGTTTTTGTTGCCTTCCGGCAGTATCTGTTGTGTTTTTCTGTGAGTTTTTGTTGCCTTCCGGCGGTTTCTCTCTTGTTTTTCTGTGTGTTTCCGTTGCCTTTCGGCAGCTTCTGTTGGGTTTTGCTGTGAGTTTCCGTTGCCTTCCGGCAGCTTCTGTTGGGTCTTACTGGGTTTTTGTTGCCTTCCGGCGGTTTCTGTTGGGTTTTTCTGTGAGTTTTCGTTGCCTTCCGGCATCTGTTGTGTTTTTCTGTGAGTTTCTGTTGCCTTCCGGCAGTTTCTGTTGGGTTTTGCTGGGTTTTGTTGCCTTCCGGCAGCTTCTGTTTGATTTTTCTGTGAGTTTTCATTGCCTTTCGGCAGCTTCTGTTGGGTCTTGCTGGGTTTTTGTTGCCTTCCGGATGTTTGTGTTGGGGTTTTCTGTGAGTTTTGGATGCCTTAAGGCAGTTTCTGTTGGGGTTTTCTGTGAGTTTTCGTTGCTTTCGGCAGCTTCTGTTGGGTTTTTCTGTGAGTTTCCGTTGCCTTCCGGCAGCTTCTGTTGGGTCTTGCTGCGTTCTCGTTGCCTTCCGGCAGCTTCTGTTTTGTTTTGCTGTGAGTTTTTGTTGCCTTCCGGCAGCTTCTGTTGGACTTTTCTGTGAGATTTCGTTGCCTTCCGGCAGCTTCTGTTGTGTTTTGCTGAGTTTTCCGGCAGCTTCTGTTGGGTCTTGCTGGGTTTTTGTTGCCTTCCGGCGGTTTCTCTCTTGTTTTTCTGTGAGTTTCCGTTGCCTTCCGGCAGCTTGTGTTGGGTTCTTCTGTGAGTTTCCGTTGCCTTCCGGCAGCTTCTATTGGGTCTTGCTGGGTTTTTGTTGCCTTCCGGCGGTTTCTGTTGTGTTTTTCTGTGAGTTTTCGTTGCCTTCCGGCAGCTTCTGTTGCGGGTTTCTCTGAGTTTGTGTTGCCTTCCGGCAGCTTCTGTTGGGTCCTGCTGGGTTTTTGTTGCCTTCCGGCAGTATCTGTTGTGTTTTTCTGTGAGTTTTCGTTGCCTTCCGGCATCTGTTGTGTTTTTCCGTTTTTCTTTTCTGACTTTCCGTTGCCTTCCACCCTCCTCTGCTGCCTGTATGTGCCTGCAGGTTTCGTTGCCTTCCGGCAGCTGCGTCGGGGACACTGAGCACATGGGATCAGGTGAGTTTTCGTTGCCTTCCGGCAGCTTCTGTTGGATTTTGCTGGGTTTTCGTTGCCTTCCGGCAGCTGCTGTTGGGTCTTGCTGGGTTTTTGTTGCCTTCCGGCAGTATCTGTTGTGTTTTTCTGTGAGTTTTTGTTGCCTTCCGGCAGCTTCTGTTGGGGGTTTCTGTGAGTTTCTGTTGCCTTCCGGCAGTTTCTGTTGGGTTTTGCTGGGTTTTGTTGCCTTCCGGCAGCTTCTGTTTGATTTTTCTGTGAGTTTTCTAGTGGCCTAGCCTTCGAGGCTAGCTTTGAGGCTTCCAACGTTCGGCAAGACTCCCGCTAGGACTGCCGCCGCAAGAGACAAGCTTGGCAGCCCTGAGCTTTGCACCAAAGGAGAAAACACATGCAAAGATTTAGGCAAAAACGCGACAAATCTAGCGATAAATGACCCTCGTAGAGCCTCGATCATGCAGCGGTTCAAAAAAGGCTTGTCTGGAACTGTGAAAAAAATTTAGTTTTTGAGTCAAATTTTGACGCTGGTGTGTAGGATGAAAACTTGAATTCTTTTTTTGCCGGTCAATCGTTAATAAGCAATTTTACAATATGGTTTAACATCTCACTGATTTCAGTACGATTAAGGATTCTACGATTTACAATTGATATAAAATGACTTAGTAGTAAAATAAACATTTAATTAATTTGTCATAATAATTACTAGAATAATTATGACATATAAAATTATCCAGTCATTTTATCTAGCTAAAAAAGCTTGTATACAGCTTCCACAATTAATGTGGTGGGCTCGGTGGTGGGACGTATGGGTCGGGTAAACTTCACATTGTTCACAAGCGAGCTGCGGTCACGCCGGTCAGATCGATGAGTTTGATTCCTCATGGAGTTGTAATAGATGAGAAAGTTTAACCTTTATTGAATTTCGTAATGCGATATTGAACAAGATGTCCTCTATATACAAACAAAAAAGAGAATCTCTAATTCCCCGCTCTCCCTCTGTACGTCACTTACTCAATATGCCTTCGGAGAGATTGGAGACTGGGAGAATTGGACAGAACGTCCAAACGAGACCTCTCACGGGCCTGCATCAGATCTTCTATTTCGTCCGAAATCGACACGCTTTTCTTTTTATGCACTGTCGTCTCTTTCTTCCCTCTTGGAACCTCCTCCAGCTTGGGCTGAGACGAAGAAATGGCTTTGCTGCTTCTGCTTGCATTCTTCGCGTCTGCCTCTTTCTGTATGATCTCATCCAGGGCTCTGCGCTTGAGAGCGAGGAGATCCGCATCCTCTTCATTATCCTCTTTGTGCTGATGAGACACACCTGGAGGCTCGTGCTGCATGGGGGCAGTTTTACTGCCTCTGGCATCGCAGCCCCTCCAGACTGGAGAAGCACTCGCCAGCGCTGCCACCCTTTTCTCATATGCAGCTGTCCGCTCTCTCTGAACAGCATCTGAAGGCCTGAAAGCTTTTGCAGAGAATGTGAAGGGAAGAGGTGGAGACTCGGAAGGGGACACTAAATTGAGGGGAGCGGGAGAAGACGACACAGTCGAAAGAGAAGGCTGGGCAGGTCTTTGTTTTTCCCTTTCTCTAGGGCTGCTGGTGCTTTTGTCTCTAGGTGTCCTCTCTCTAAAATCTCTCTGCGTCTTCAAGCGGGGCGTTGCGCCTCCTGAGGCCGTCCCGCCGTCCATCGGCCGTGCAGATGAATAGGCGGAGGGGTCAACTGCTCGGGCCACTGCAGTGCTGAGATGCAGCAAAGGAACCTTGAGGTGATGATGGAGACCTGCCAGCGTGTCCACTCGGTCTTCTTCTTCTTCTTCTTCTTCTCCTTCTCTGCCGGTGGGTTCTCCTCCCCCCTCTGTCTGCAGAGATTTTCTTTCGGAGACTCCCCCGGGGCCTGCTTGCTGCTGTGTTTGCAAAGACTTCTCCAAAATGCGCTGGAAAGTCTGACGTCTTCGGTTTGCTTTGGCAAATTTGTGCTCTCCCTTTCTGCATGCATCGGAGGCAAAAGCAACATGAGCATACACAGGTCCGATCAAGGCCGCCTCTTTCCCATGAGTCGACATACTGATTCACTCATCAGGACGGAAAGACAGACTGAAGAGGTCGAAAAAAAAAAGAATCATGTCTTCCTCTGCGGTCAAAGGCATGCGAGGAGAGAGGCTCCCTCCACTTGCTGCATGATACCTCCAATGGGCATTCAGGTGGGTGCCTGGGTGCCATAGAATCATGTACACGTCGATTCTCATTACTCCTGAGGAGTCATAAATTCAATTCATCTTCCTTAGTCAGTTGGAAAAACGAAACAGTGCGTCCACTTCCCCCGTACCTTTTTTGATTCCCCGAGAGGCCATCTNTGCATGCATGGGAGGCAAAAGCAACATGGCAAATTTGTGCTCTCCCTTTCTGCATGCATGGGAGGCAAAAGCAACATGGCAAATTTGTGCTCTCCCTTTCTGCATGCATGGGAGGCAAAAGCAACATGGCAAATTTGTGCTCTCCCTTTCTGCATGCATGGGAGGCAAAAGCAACATGGCAAATTTGTGCTCTCCCTTTCTGCATGCATGGGAGGCAAAAGCAACATGGCAAATTTGTGCTCTCCCTTTCTGCATGCATGGGAGGCAAAAGCAACATGGCAAATTTGTGCTCTCCCTTTCTGCATGCATGGGAGGCAAAAGCAACATGGCAAATTTGTGCTCTCCCTTTCTGCATGCATGGGAGGCAAAAGCAACATGGCAAATTTGTGCTCTCCCTTTCTGCATGCATGGGAGGCAAAAGCAACATGGCAAATTTGTGCTCTCCCTTTCTGCATGCATGGGAGGCAAAAGCAACATGGCAAATTTGTGCTCTCCCTTTCTGCATGCATGGGAGGCAAAAGCAACATGGCAAATTTGTGCTCTCCCTTTCTGCATGCATGGGAGGCAAAAGCAACATGGCAAATTTGTGCTCTCCCTTTCTGCATGCATGGGAGGCAAAAGCAACATGGCAAATTTGTGCTCTCCCTTTCTGCATGCATGGGAGGCAAAAGCAACATGGCAAATTTGTGCTCTCCCTTTCTGCATGCATGGGAGGCAAAAGCAACATGGCAAATTTGTGCTCTCCCTTTCTGCATGCATGGGAGGCAAAAGCAACATGGCAAATTTGTGCTCTCCCTTTCTGCATGCATGGGAGGCAAAAGCAACATGGCAAATTTGTGCTCTCCCTTTCTGCATGCATGGGAGGCAAAAGCAACATGGCAAATTTGTGCTCTCCCTTTCTGCATGCATGGGAGGCAAAAGCAACATGGCAAATTTGTGCTCTCCCTTTCTGCATGCATGGGAGGCAAAAGCAACATGGCAAATTTGTGCTCTCCCTTTCTGCATGCATGGGAGGCAAAAGCAACATGGCAAATTTGTGCTCTCCCTTTCTGCATGCATGGGAGGCAAAAGCAACATGGCAAATTTGTGCTCTCCCTTTCTGCATGCATGGGAGGCAAAAGCAACATGGCAAATTTGTGCTCTCCCTTTCTGCATGCATGGGAGGCAAAAGCAACATGGCAAATTTGTGCTCTCCCTTTCTGCATGCATGGGAGGCAAAAGCAACATGGCAAATTTGTGCTCTCCCTTTCTGCATGCATGGGAGGCAAAAGCAACATGGCAAATTTGTGCTCTCCCTTTCTGCATGCATGGGAGGCAAAAGCAACATGGCAAATTTGTGCTCTCCCTTTCTGCATGCATGGGAGGCAAAAGCAACATGGCAAATTTGTGCTCTCCCTTTCTGCATGCATGGGAGGCAAAAGCAACATGGCAAATTTGTGCTCTCCCTTTCTGCATGCATGGGAGGCAAAAGCAACATNGGAGGCAAAAGCAACATGAGCATACACAGGTCCGATCAAGGCCGCCTCTTTCCCATGAGTCGACATACTGATTCACTCATCAGGACGGAAAGACAGACTGAAGAGGTCGAAAAAAAAAAGAATCATGTCTTCCTCTGCGGTCAAAGGCATGCGAGGAGAGAGGCTCCCTCCACTTGCTGCATGATACCTCCAATGGGCATTCAGGTGGGTGCCTGGGTGCCATAGAATCATGTACACGTCGATTCTCATTACTCCTGAGGAGTCATAAATTCAATTCATCTTCCTTAGTCAGTTGGAAAAACGAAACAGTGCGTCCACTTCCCCCGTACCTTTTTTGATTCCCCGAGAGGCCATCTATGTAATCTACACGTGCACATGCATGCCAAGACAAGATCAAACAAACTGACGGTTGGTCCACCCCAGGAACCATCACACCCTCGCACGGCCCCAGGGTCCCCCAGTCCCTGCCGGACTTGCGGATCGGGTCCAGAGAGGTCCTTCTGTGGGGATCCAGGTCTCTCTGCATATAGACAGGTAGGTAGGCAGGCAGAAAGGGAGGCAGTGGGCGTGCCGCGATAGGTTTCAGTATATCCCCTCTGGGACCACTCGTAGCACGCGGCGGCTATTGGCCAGACCATGCAGGCGTGCAATGACAATACAAATGGCGAAAAGAAGTTCGGATGGACCAGATCTGTGCGAATGAGGGCGAGTGCTTTGACCGAAAGTGAGCATGCCCGAAGGTGCGCTTACCTTACTGATCACGTGAGTGCCTTGACTGACCAGGTCTGTGAGAATAGAGGTGAGTGGATTGACTGACCAGGTCTGTGAGAATAGAGGTGAGTGCCTTGACATGCCGACTTGATTGAGTTGCACGAAGCGACGCCTCAACAAGAGGAGACGGGAGCTCGCTCAGCATTCTGCAGCCATACCGACGGGAATTCAGGGCAAATGATCATTCCTTTTTTCATGCTTGCATCGATCGACTGAAACGCACGATCGACGAAGTTGATTCTTTCTGACCCTCCCTGAACATCCCCCCGACCTCTCTCCTTGTCGAGCCAAGCCCAACTAACTCACAAATACATCCACGGGGACCAACATGTGCTCAAGAATCGAGATGAGGAACGAATGAGCCAATCGTGTGTGTGACAACTGCACTTTAATTCTCTCGCTTTCGCCATCAGGTTAAGCAAGAGATGAACATCCTTCTTGGTCTTCTCTCTCTCTCTCTCTCTCTCTCTCTCTCTTTCCCTCTATGTGTATGTGTGAGAGAGAGAGTGCATGTGTGTATGTTTGTGTGTGTAAATGTCCGTGTGTTGTGTGTATGTGTGTGTGTGTGTGTGTGCCTATGTATGAGCGTGTCTATATCGCGTGCTCCGTCCCGACCGTTTTGGTCAATTTTCTTGCGCATCACCCCTTTTTGAATCTGATTTCCCACTGTCTTACTGTTTTATTTCTTTAAGTATGTTTTTCCTCCTTTTTGCTTTTTCCATTCTACGCACTCATGCATGAAGCCCATGTCTCTCTCCTTGGAAAAGCAGTGCTTGCTGATTCATGGACCGTCTCATGCCTGCCAGGCGTGTTGAAGGAAGGACAACGAACAATTGATCCGAAATGCCTCCTTTCCTCCGTCGTCTCTCTTTGCTGACTTGGCGAAGGCGGTTCTCTCGTTGTCTGTACTTCTCGCACACATCAGGCCCCTCACCACAGCATCCCGGTTCCTGTGTGCAGTGCAAACGCACTTCCTCCGCAAAGCGAGGACGTCAAAGTCGTCAGCCAGACAGAAGACCTCACCAAGCAACACAGCTGCATTGAAAGCCCATGCATCATTTACATCTCACTTGCTCTTTGACGCCTTCGATCGACTGTTCCACGAATTTGTGTGCATACATCAAACTGTTTGGCCATTTATTGGTCATGAATTTGCTAGTACATTCCTTAACTTTGCGCCTTCCGCCGTTCATTCGGGAGATAAACGGAAGATAACGCGCGGCCTAGAAAAGCAAGAGGAACAAGGGAATGCGCAGAAAAAGGAGCGAAGAAATGCGAATGGGTTTTTCAGCCACATGGATTTAGAGATGCAGACAAACACGTAGATAGACTAGTAATATTCAGAGAGACAGGACATCATATGTAACAGCTCAGACAGATAAACAGAGAGACAGAGACCGAGAGAAAGAGATCGAGGCACAAATCTACATTGTGCGAGGGACTCTCTCTGAAAGTTTCTTTCATTTTCCCGCTCGTCCCTTAATTGTCTGATGAACGACGAAATGGTCACATCTCAAAGATCTACATGCCTTTTCATCTGCAGGTGCACAGCCTATCTTCATATGCGCGTGCAGCGACACTGACTACAAAGAAAGAAGAAGGACGAGAGAAGCCGTCTGAATGCAGGGCGACTGACGGACCCGGAATTGCGATCGTGGGGCTGTGCAGACAGAGCAGGAACGCCTCCGCCCCCCAAGCGGAGATTCCACGAAACAGCAGTGTCCCTCTGCCGACTCCACTCGGATCCTTTTCCCATTGTGCCTTCTTCTTTATCCAGGCCTTCGCCTTCTCCGTGTCTCCCTTCCCCCTAGCAAGAGCTCTCCCAACCTGAATATTTTAATAGCCACACAATCAATTAAAGTGAACAAAACACAGATAGATACAGACATGTTCGGGTCTGTCCACTAATACGAGCAC
>JAHBMJ010005653.1:65196-68583 GCA_018398765.1 Chromera velia | reverse complement strand
CCCCCCCCCCCCCCTCGGAGATGTGCATGGGGGGGCCAGAGGGCAGAGGGAGAGACCCGGACCCGATGGCAAACATGCACGCAAGACGATCGAGAAACTCCCGCCGGCAGAGGAAACACGGGGGAAGCGTTGTACCACTGGAGTCAGCCACATTGGGTCGATCGCCCGTTCTCAGGCGCGGCCTTCAATGCAGGCCCTGGGTTCTGCAAAGACTCTGAAGCAAAAACAGAGCATCATGATGAGAGAGAGTCCATCAATTTGAAGTCTGACAAGCAGATCTACTGAGAGAGAAGCAGTTGGCCGCATTTGCCTTTTGTCATGATCAGTGTTGAGCCAGCGCCTAGTGACTGCTGAGAGAAATGGAGTGAGTTCTTTTGACGAGCCTCATATAGCATTTACGCATACATATCTTCCTGGTGAAGCAGAAGGCTTGACTGACCGGCTGCTGTGACTGTTTCAGCACGAGGATGCTGCCTTGATCTTTGCAGGGGGGGGGGTGTAAAGAAGACCAGGATCGCCATCTGTCCGGCTGCAGTCTCCTCCTCTTGACTCACGGAAAACACGGTTGGTTTCTGTGTCCCTCTCAAACTCTGTTCTGACTCTGCATGTTCCTGCTGCTCGATCAGGCGCTCTCGAGTCTTGACGCAAGGTGCATAGCGACGGTCCTGTCGATGTCCGTCAGTGACTGTCGGGTCGGCGTTGTTGTGGGACCCCCCTGACTGTCCGGGAGACGGAGACCGGACGACGGCGGCTCCCCAAGACCCGCGGGGGGGCCCTCAATGACCATCACAAAGGTTTGAGGGCCAGGGGGGGTGTACATTCTCCTGAGGAGTGAATGCCGGTGAGGGGTAGGTGACAGACTTTCTCCCGTTCCCCGAAGTTTAAAATCTGAGGTCTCCTGCATGCCAAAAACGCGGTTGCGGCTGGGCGGGGTCAGGGACGATGGGGTCTGGCCGCGAAGGGAATCTGCATGAGTCCAGACAGCTGCAGGGTGGCCGCTGAAGGAATGTCGAGAGTGTCCACAGAAACGCCCTGACAAGACTCCGCAGGACGAGCGCAGAACGTGAACCTACTCATGCAGGCCGCACCCTGCAGAAAATACCAAAAGACACATAGAGATCCTTGTTTGGGCCCTGAACATGTTCACTTTCGCGGCCGAAAGCTTTTGACAAGGCTGAAAATCCTACTGAGAGAAGGCATTTGTCTTCTGTCAAGAGCAAGACATGATCAGTGTTGAGCCTTCGCCTTGTGACTGGTGAGAGCCATGAAGTGAGTTCTTTCGATGAGTCTCCTATAGTATGCGCGCACACCTTTTCCGAATCTCAAACGCAACACTGTTCAAAGAGTCCTTCCTGCCTTACCCACCTGTGCACATAAAAGAAGGGTACCGCCGGTGCCACATACCCTCTCCCTTCCTTTCAGAGGCAGAGAGTCTCCGTTGCCTCTTGATGCCTGTCGCCCCTCCCCGGATCGCGGCATCGAGAAGGCAGAAGGAGCAAGGGGAGGGAGGGCATTTCTTTCTCCGCATGCTTCTGCCGCAGACATTAACTTGGTCGGTCGACTTCAGCAATGGCCCTGCACGCTCCGTGAGGAGCCGCACTCCATAGTGCTGCAGAGAGCCCTGCACGCTCCGTGAGGAGCCGCACTCCGTAGTGCTGCAGAGAGCCCTGCACGCTCCGTGAGGAGCCGCACTCCGTAGTGCTGCAGAGAGCCCTGCACGCTCCGTGAGGAGCCGCACTCCGTAGTGCTGCAGAGAGCCCACACGCTTGTCCTTCATAGTGTCTGGGCTCTTTAGAGGCCGCCAGAACGAACCGACGCCGCTCCCCTGCCTTTCCCACATCGTGACGGACACAGAAATTCAACAGAACGAGCCGACGTCGATCGTTTCTCTCTCTCTCTCTCTCTCTCTCTCTCTCTCTCACTCTCTCTCTCTGTGGCTTGACTCCACTCCCTGCATGGAAAGTCTCCAAAGGTCCTCCAACGCCTGTATGTGTGTGTGTGCGCGTACGTCAGTATCGGCACGTCCCTTGAAGTTCCTAGCTGTCAAGGAAATTAAGGAGAGAGACGAGGAAGCAGGCAACACGAGAGCCTTTGCAAATTGCACCTGGGTGGGACACTCGGAGGTCTGGCAGTAGCGCCGAGAGAACTCGAAAACTCTGTTGTTTCCAATGAAGGCCGATCGAACACCTCAACCACCGAACGATCGCTCGAAGCAAACACACTCCCTCTCCGCCCTCCTCGAGTACGGCCAGACCCCTCCATCAGTGTCCTCAATCACCGATCAGCAGGCACCTCCGAACGCCTACGGATCTGCTGAAGGACAGAAAGAACAGCAGCTCCGTCTCCTAATGCATCCTTCTCGACCGTCTACCCCACACAGAATCCGAAAGGACAGGATCCTCCTGACTCCCCAGTTGAACTTCTTCTCCTTCCGTCACGCTCCAATCCACTCCCCTGATATCGAGTGAAGCGCGGCAGAGAGAGAGAAGTCCCACCGCAACGCCACCCCTGCAGGCAACAAGGACGCATGAAGGCAAACACAGATTCAGCAATTTAAAGCATGCTTCCAAATTTTTGAATGAGAGGCCTTGACTACAGGAAAACGAATGCACTGCCTATTCTGCGGGAACACTCGACAGAAAAACGTCGATCTATAACATGGACCTGAAAAAGCAACAGGGACCAACACAGCAACACAGAGCTTCCTACCTGATACCCCCAATCGCGTGTCTACATCGGTCTACATTCTATGTATTCCATTCCATTTCATTCCCTCCCGTTGCATGCAGGTGCACAGAGTAGCAAACAGACGATCCCAATGCAGCATTCCATTAATCTACGACTGTCACAACGCACGTACCTCCTTCCTTCCCAGCAGCGCTGACGACGAAGCCCTCCTCTCCTCTCCACCCTCCCCGGCCTTTCCTTCCCCCCTTCGTCCCCCTCCGTCCGAGCTAGGGAGGCCGTCGCTCTCCGCGCCGCCGTGTCAGGCCGCGTCGGTCACCGTTGGACGAGTACACGTACACTCACTCACTCACGAACACAGCACGCAGACACGGCGCATTAAAGCACGTTGACGACCACCAGTTCCACATACATCGCGCACACGAAGTCAAGCACAAGCACGAACACGAACATGAAGACGACACAAACTTTAAGGACTCCATGCACACGATGTCCGAGAACTAGACGGACGGAACGAGCACCTGGCGGCCCCTCGTCGAAACGATTGCTTGTCATTAATGACGAAGGGCCGCACCACTCCACCAACTGCCTGCAACAGGATCGAGAGAAGGAAAAATCCTTTGGAAGTGAGTGACTTGTAAACATTTCATTCGGAAGCAAGAACCACATTTGACCAAAATCTCTCCAGTCTTCTGTTACTGC